>CM076613.1:9720242-9946045 GCA_038502775.1 Hippodamia convergens | reverse complement strand
TAATACATAACCTTTCAACTGTCCTCTTTCACGAGGATTTTTTTTCTGTTGCCGTGTGGGTTTCTTGGCAGAAGAATCTCTTTGATACCATGTTCATCAGCTAATTTGGAGACGTGATCACACTTGTCCTTCGAAATTCCTTCGATATTCAAATTCAAAATCCACAAATTGTTGCTCTCTGGTCGTGAGGTTTTTTCAAACCGATACGACCTTCCGGGTGATGATTTTTCGGCACTTCAGATGTTTGAAGACCGCTACGGGACCCAATGAAAGGCAATCATCTCCCATAGATAAACCAAACATGTTATAACACAAGAAAACAGAATATTTTTCAGCACCAAAAACTAAGACAAATTACGAGAATTGTCATTCTATTAGAGATACCTAATATTGATTCAGATTGAATTTCGAATGAGTTACTGATGTTTCGTCAAGACTGATTTGAGGAATGAGTTTAATGTTCAAAACTCAGGCTTCAACCCAGAAATTATGAAACGTATGTCACATTTGTCTGGTGTTAGGTAACAAGGCTAATTCAAGTTGACCGAAGCCATTTGTTAGCTACCCTTGCAGATGGAATAATATTTCAACAATGCCAAGCCGTCTACGTTAATTTGAGTAGTAAATTGTATACCAGGCATGATTAATAGAGGCAATTCGTGATATCCGTAGGGTGGCAGTAATTTATTAATTAATATCATCAAGTGTGCCTGATTTCGAGTGTTTCCGCTTGGAAACAATCGACAAGGCATAGTCAGGACGAAGGATTGTCAACTGCCCATTTTCGATAGCAGGGACAAAACATGCCTCAACATGCTGGTTTTGCGGTGGTCCAACAAGACAAGAAGTGCGGATATAATGGAGCAAAATGTTTAGCAACATCAACAAGAATATGTGAAATGTTTTCGAGATGAAAATCAACGTTTATAGAATGGTGATAATAATAATTGATCGAACAAAATGTTGCAGAGTCACACTCGATTGTTGTTTAACATCTGAAACAGTTAAGTTTAACAGTGAAAAATTCTCAATTTATTGTAGGGTCATTACAGCAAATTCAGGGCTATAAAAGAATGATAAATGCAGTCGACACACCCTTTATTTTAGGTGAATGTGTATCGTCTAGCTCTAACGTCATAAAAGTTCATTCGTGAGTTGATAATGTATAAAAGAATACCCACAGAAACGATAAACACCCTGAGGAACATCCCTTACTTGATTCTCCAAGATCCACCTTACATTGGTATTCGTTGGACGTTGTATGTCAGCACCGTTCTGTAGGAAATATTAAATGGTTTCTCCCGTTTAAACTTCTTGAAAATAATGAGAATCTATTCAAGGGAATTTTCGTTGAGAACTCGAGCAGCTGCAGCATGTATCGATCGCTTTAGAATATCTTTAAAACACATGAAAGGATAAGGAAACTTCGTATAAAAGAATTCTGCAATAAGAATTGTCAGAATGACAATTCTCGGAATATTTCGTAGTTTTTGGTCCTGAAAAATATTCTGTTTTTTTGTGTTATAACATGTTTGGTTTATCTATGGGAGATGATTGCCTTTCACTGGGGTCACGTAGCGATCTTCAAACATCTGAAGTGCCGAAAAATCGTCACCTGGAAGGTCGTATCCGGTTTGGAAAAACCCTCACGACCAGAGAGCGAGAATTTGTGGATTTTGAATTTGAATATAGAAGGAATTTCGAAAGACAAGTGTGATTACGTCTCCAAATTCGCTGATGAACATGGCATCCAAGTGATTCTTCTGCAAGAAACCCACACGGCAACAGAAAAAAAATCCTCGTGAAAGGGACAGTTGAAAGGTTATGTAATAATTGATTTTTCATAAGTTTAGCTTGTTATGTTAAAAAATTATCAGTTTCGTGAATTTCAACAGACTCGGAAAGTGGTAATTGATGGAGCTTTTTCATTTCTTTCAAATTTTGTGACATTTCTGTCATAAATATTTATAAACCTCCGAACATTATTTGGCCAAGAAATCTGAATGTTGATGTTTTTTAAAGTACCAAATGCATTTTTAAAATGCATTTTGATTTTTTCTGAATAATCTTTCTTTTCTGCGTTTGTCTTTTTTCATTTCAGATTAAGAATTGCGAGTCGTTTTGGGAAGAATCTGTTTTATCCGAGCTCATCGACGGATAACATGAAGCTGATCACACTGATGTCTTTCAAGATTTTCCTGATATTCAATATTTTATGCTATTTTTTTTTACGGGAAGACAGGTTTTTTCGGCTGAGGTTTTTCCCCTGGCGGTATAGTATCGTATGATAGTAGTGATGATAGTATCGTATGATTCTATAGTATCATACGAAGAATGTTATGATACCCCGTTTCTTTTTTACTTCAGCTTAGGAACTTTTTGTTTTCAACATTTATTGTATTATTTTAGCTCTCTTTTTCATAAGAATATATATCTATATATATATAGAATCGCCCTGTATGAGGAATTAATAAGTGGAATGAATGGAGCAATGGTCTTTTGAAGCAAAAAATAAAACTGTCGGATTGCATTGCCCTCATGAGCGTTTGCCCTAAAAATCTTGTGGACACCGCCATTAAATAAATGAATTGAAAAAAACTTTCTGCACGTCCAACGAGAAGATGAATGGATTCTCCGGATACGATACGATCGCGGTAATATTAACTAATGAGTTTTCATGCATTTCCATCAAAACGACCTTAGCGCAGACCTATGTCAGAAGGGTGAAACAGAGTTGTTCATCAAAAATGTAGTGAATCAATCATTTCCCACGGAAAATTCAGGTGGACACGGTCAATTATATCCTTGATGTATTAGGTATCATGGAATGTTTCACATTCTAGTCATATTTTCAGTCGATGTCATAATAACTGCGAAGTCAGAATAAGATTTATTTCCGCGTCAAAAAGGGCAGACATTTGGAAAATCGATGATTTTCATGGATGACGGAGGAGAGAGCTGATATAAAGTGTGATCGAAATATTAAGTGAAGCCATTTTTTTCGCATCGTTGAAACTTGACCAGATTTCTATCCTCGAACAGAAACTATGGTGAACTGTAGAAATCACCAATTTTCCAGAGGTGTCCTGAATTTTGCCAATAAGATTTTATATTTCTAGGAAAATACCGTTTTATGAATTTAACGATCACTTTATGGTATACCATAGCTTTGTTGGAACATTCCCTTCTTTCGTTATTGTCCCTGGTAGCAGAGATATCTGCTCATGAATGATAAGTCCCAGGTTTCTGACGCTCTATTCTCAACCACCCATATAAATAAAATTGGGGAAAATCGCGTATTTTGCCCGGGAAAATTCACAGGATATCTGTGAGAGAAGGACATATTTCCATAAACCTTGAAAACTTCATCTAATGAACAATTAACTGGAGTCTCATTATGTTTTGGAGTAGACGCCAGACGATATAAGTAAAACAGAGACAGACTTCTTATTTTCTGCCATGATCTTACCTTTCATCATGAAAGAAATCGAGTTACAGTCATTCGATATTTTTCGAATACCATTTCAAATACGTGAGGACCTGCCTTCATAAAAATGGGCTGAACGGTCTCCTATTATATTTCTTCTTCCTAACAATAAATATGAGATGAAAACATCGTCTAGAATGATATAAAAATATATAAAGTAGACCTAATGGAATATTCCCTTCGCTTATCTGAAATTTTCACCTGGAAATCATTATGGTAGTGGCATGCGTTGCTTTCAGCTTTTTCTTCGGGAAATTCGTTCACACCTCATCAACCCTTTTCCGATGTCGAATTATCAAGCAAGGGTTTTCATGTTGGAACTTCGAGAGGTAACTGAATTCACTTCCACATATAAATTCTCCTGTATTGTGCTCCAGATGTTTAACAGACAGCACAATCCTCTACCCAAAATTGATTCATTTGACAAGAACTCAGATGAAATGATACAATATTTCCAACAGTTACAGAGTTGCGATGCATTTTTTTATTTATGCGAAGAGAGAAAAACATTAACTCGTGAATAGGTGAACTAGTTCTCAAAGAGATGAAAGGAGAGAGTACATCAATCAAATTTCATAATGTTATCGAGAAGAGAAAGAACGGTGAAAGAAAATATACTTTCGGGAACGTTGTCAAATTGAAAAAAAAGTTCATTCGTCGTATGTTGAGGAGAACGTGTATTTCTATCATATCGCATGGGCCATTATGCGAGGCCGCTCCGGGTCTTTGGCCTCCAACAAAAGTTGGATGATGTTGAAATTCAGGAAGTTGGCAGAATACGTCCGACTTCAGCAAATCTTAAAATATGGAACAATCGCGAAGTACCGACGCATTGATGACGGAAATGTGATGAAGAACTTTCCGTAACTTTCTGCGAATCATTTGGGAGAGTTTCATACACGTTAAGTTACATTTTGACATTTCGGTGGCAATCAACGGAGGGAACGAAAAGTGAAAACTTCTGAGATTATGGAAAGGAATTTGCATTCGTGAAAGGCAAGAAGAGTCAGTTAAAGGCGTCTGGATTCGAGGGGTCCTTTAGTTCAGACATTTGTCGTATTCATAGGGTTAACATTCAAGCAATTTTATATCCTGTTGCACTGGTCTTGATTCCTCATTCACAAATATCAAGTGATGGAATAATTCGGTTGCAAATTGGTGCATGCGCCGGGTGAAATTATTTCTACAATCTCATTTTCTTCCCTTATTTCGATAGCTTATGCCAATATATAAAACATCATTATTAGCTCCTCATTTAGAACTTCAATTTGAAATATCCCCAACAATTTTTCCCCTGTGTGATTCACGTACAATTTTGAAAATTGTATTTTATACCTCCATTATTGAAAACCAATTTTTGAAATTTCACTCTATTTCTCCAAACTTAATGTCAGTTATTACTTCGATTGCACTAATTCACCTATAAGGGAACGCATTAAATCGATACAAACTTGAAAGGTATTTAATGAATAGTTGTGGTACATAATGCTTCGTAAAAAGGTTATAGTTTCAACCCTAAAATTAGTGTCATTCCAAAACTTGTTCATCGAATTGATCGTGGTGTTTTCGAGAAGAAAGTTGAGGGAAAAAGGATTGATCCAGTTCCCCGAACGTTTTCTCGAAATAACTCCTATCCCGAACACAGCATCCTCTGTGTGTATATAAATTCGATATCCGAGTAGGCCGGAATTCAATTCTTCACGTTGTGTATGCCATTTAGTGGCTTCTCAGGCCATTATACACCTCAAACTATAGACGGCACGAAGTTGTAAATTTGGTGGTTCACGGGTTTTCACGCGTTGTTAAGCATTGCTAAAACACGGATTTCCAGGGGATGCTAAGATATGGATTTATCTGGGCTTCCGATCGAACCCTTTACTTCGGAACGATCTAACCAGAACACTCTCGTTTTTTCTCACGGATATATTACGTTTTCGACTCTACTTTCCGGAAAGATCAGAGGTTTTATTCATGAAAGGAACGACGTAGATGTTTCCAATCGGATTGAGCACTTTTGCTAACGATATACATTCTCGATTCAGAGTTCCTTTGAGAATTGACGAAAGAATGACACAAACTACTGGATTACTTTACCAGCTGAAATTCGGCATCCAATTGGAAAATTTTAACCTCTTTCATCTCCATAATCTGAGTTATCAAAATTTCCTACAGCAACACCCAAGGATTCTGAATATAAACTTGCAAGTGCATGTTAGATCCAACTGACACCAGAAATTAAAGCCCAGAGTTAATGAACAGCGTCGTTTCTTAGACTCTCCATTCGATTAAAAAGGCCAACGCAATTTTGCGATCTCACGCCATCAGAATATTCCTGTTTCTGTAGGATGTGTGTGGCAATGAACTCCAAACGCACCAGAAATTCCCAATTCATTATCGAAATTGATTTCGATTTAATTGTATTATCTACGACTGCTGGATCCTTTGTTATGGAAGGGAATAATTTGATTGTTTCAAATTTATTGTGTGAAAACTTCGAAATGAATGTCAAATGAAGTGGGAGCAATTTATTCCATCCAAGGTGAATCCAATTGATAAGTTGGGAACAGAGGAAGTCATTATTTAATGCCACCTTTCCATATAGAGTTGTGTACGGCAGTTCCATCATCATTTGTTAAACTATCCAAACTTCAGCATTCTATCTTACCCAAGACAACTAGGATTGTTGTTCCCTCACTAGAGGATTCGCTGAAAACTCCACTCTGCTGCGATATTCCCATCCACAACATCTATGAGGATGTTCTGGAAATAATAGGACATCACACTAGTCTAGATTCTAGTCATCACACAAATTTGAATAGTTTCCTCTCGAAATATAATTTAATTTGGATAGCATGGAATTTCGAAAACAAAATTATCTGTATTGGATCAAACAGCTATCCCTCATGATATACATTATCCCATTGAAAACAGGATCAATCATAGTTCTGTGACTTGTTAATTCTATTCTGCGATTCCCTGATGCATTTCGTACGGGCAAGTTAAACGAAGAAACTTGCTATTTCAGGTTACACAATTTACTGAACAAGCTCCCAGAACACCTGCATTATTCATGAGTTCCATATTGATGAAATGCTGGAAAATTTCGTGATTAAAACGGAGATATCTGATCGAATCATGAACACAATACATAAATTTACTTGTTTTGCAATGTCATCACGATCTGACCTTGACACTCGTGTTGTGTAGAGAACGAGGATTTGTTTTGTCAACTCAGGATGTTTTTTTTGAATGGGCACTTTCGAAAATCAAATTATGGGAAAAATGAGTCTTCAGGAGGAGTGTGCTGAAAGTGTGAAACATCAGGGCGTTTAGAGTGATTAACGCACTGGTCCATGCTGTTATAAAGCGTCAAGCGTTTACAATTTCGGGTTTAGGAAATGGCTGCTGATTAGATGAGGCATGAACCATATCCAAGCCGTTGAATAAATATTGGTGTGTGCACAGGAAAGTTCAAGTTAACTTGGGGATGACGATTTCCCCAGTTAACTCGGGGTTTCGGTCGGCTCATAGGGGCAGTATAGTTGAACGGAATCATAATGCTCTCCTGCTAATCTCGAATGGGAGCTCGGTTTACCACTTCGAAAAGAGCATTCAAACAAATAAGATATTTCGGACTTATTAGCGTATACCAGGGAACTCCGAATATTCAACAATGAAATTAGAGGGTTTGTTGTTCAAAACCTCACAACATCCACTAGAATTATTAGAAATTATCTCTAATTCCTTTAGAAGTTTCATAATTTCCATTCGAAGTTATCAAGGATAATTTGATTCAATGATGACGCAAGTCATGGAATTACAGTGGAATTTGATCTAATCCTTTCACTCAATCTTCATGATTCACCATTCCTCGAACAGAAGATATTGAAGGTCTTTTCATATCGTCTCAATTCTCAGTTCAAAACAATGTTTTTGAGGTCAAAATTTCTCGAAGCTGAAAATTACAAAAAAAATTGCAAATAAGAAAATTACTGTTATTGTTTTAAATTACCATATAGCAAAGAAGGAACGTTTCTCAGAACAAGGTTATATACTGATCTATTTCTTTCTCACTCACTCGAATCTACGATTCAGCTTTTACGACTTATTTTGAGTTGAATAATTTTCAATATCATTCATTTCCTGTTTATCAAGAGATTAAAAATATTTTCCGGGAAGACGAACTATGATAAAAGCTTGGAGGTATTCATTATTGCATTTTTTACAGAACACTTTATCACGATGTTAAGAGGACCACTCAAGAAATTGTAATCATGATACATCACGTGAAAAGAGCGAAGAGACTGTTACTTCTATTCCAAATGTTGGTGAGGATAAGGGCAGCAGGTGAGTCAAGATTTCACGCTTTTAGAATCAGCGGATAATAACAGCTCACTTTTCCTCAGTTATAAAAAAATCTTGTAATCTCCCATCTCATGTAATGCACACAATTTCGACAAACCGTTCAATGCAGACTGAAGAGTTTGGATGTTTGTCAATATTTGAGTATCCCTCATTCTGACATCGATTTTTCATTTTCAACTGAGGTGATATTTCCCCAGGAAACGACACTACTGAAGAACTCCTCTTAGCAGACGATGTCAAACAGAACGAATCAACAATCAACCAAGAGATTGCAGCCACTGTTGGGTCGAATCTGGAAAAAACCACTGAAAACTTCATTCGTAAGAATATCGGACGTGGCTTTCAAACCCACTTCCACTTCCCTGAATCTAGATGGGGTCCTTTCTTCGAGGAAGGTTCGGAACCACTAAATATCACCGCTAGGGTTGGTTCTACCCTCATCATGGACTGCAGAATTGGCTTGCTCCAAGACAAAACCGTGAGTCAAGTCCACATGAAATTCACCATTTTGGTTCTCTAAAATTAGTTCAAATATATTTGATGTGGTTTTGAAAGGAACCTAGGAATACTATATAACTTGGTCTTCTCTTATATAGAAGGCTGAGATAATAGTATATTCTAAAACAAGTTGCAGAATGAGCTCCTATTCCAACACGAATGCGAATTCGAAAACGAGCGACGAAGGAGCGATTTTCGATAGCATGAGTGTTGGAATTGCCTTCTGCAACGAGTATTAGACGGTATTTTCTCTATTTCATCAATTTTTGTGAAATATTCTCGAAATTCAAATGAAAATTCAGATAAGTGACTTTTGTTTTGTATCTTGGCAGTTGGTGTGACATACGAAATTTGACAGTTCACGGAATTTGAATTGTTTTGATTCGAAACTTAATTCGATCGTAGTCAGTACTGACAACCATGAAACGAAACATAAACTGAAAACAATGCTGTAATGAGTTTCATTACAGCACTACTTTTAGTACTGTAATGAACATTACGATACTGAAATAGAGAAAAAGTATTTATTCATTGAGAAGAGAAATGTGAGCGTCCTGAAATTTCTGCCAATTTCAGTCATTAGAGTAACGAAAAAGGTTGTTCTAATATCTCAGGAAGTCATGTTCTCCTAAAACGTCAAAAATACCAAACAATAACTCGGTCCTAATGGCACCGAAACAGAGGCTACCCTCCAAATTTCCCACAATGTTGCCAGAGGGAGAAACAGTTTTCCTCATTCCAATTTCATCTTATGACAATTGTAACCCCCCAGACTTCTCCTGATGTTTCCTTTGGGTGAAGGAAATAACGACCTCAACGAACCACTTTTTATCAGAGACGGAATTATTTCATCCGCCTCGTCATCAGAATTAACAATTTTTCGGCTGAAAATCTACTCTTACACACACTCCAGTTTAACGGGAGTACCACTTTCATTTCGCATTGTGGAGGGTTTCTTTGATAATCCACAGCTACGCGGGAAATTTATTTCTGGAAATTATGATATGGTACAATCTCAAAGGATTTCAAACGGCAAAAAGTTGTATTTCGAGTAGATCTTCAGTGAAGAAAAACCTTCTCATTCTGACTAGGAAATTTAGGAAAAAAAGCGTTTGAGACTTATTATTCGTTGTAATGAAGATTCGAATTACTGGAAGTAATAATTTCTGATAGCATAATTGATCCTGGATAAAACCGTGATGTAGAACCGATGGAACGTTGTAGTTTACCCATTGATCGGTGCTGAAATGTTGAAAAGATAATGTTTCACGCCTCAATTAAAACGGCCGATTTGTTTTCCCGTTACAGGATCGTAAATATCGAAAATTCACGATAATGATATATTAACGGAACTTCATTAATTCAAATCATCCATCTTCCGACGCGCAAAATGGTCCAGCGAAGCTCCATTGAAGCTGGCAGTTTCATTGAATGTCGAACCGTGTTGATTAAAGCTTCGCTAATCACTACGATAATATATATCGAAGGGAAAATTCAAAACACGTCTCTCGACGAGCAGAACTCAAATGTACTTCGTCAGATTCCGGATGACTGGGGAATTATTATAAAATTTTCCGGGTTCTTCTCATTATTCTCTTCAGCTTGTTATCACTTCGACGAATATCGAATGGATCCGCATCATTATAACCCTTTCATTCACCAGGCAATCAAAAATCTCTAATTATATATTCGAGTCGTTTCAGACTTTGAGATCGAATGTTATAAAAGTTTTTTTCCATGTCTTGTAATTTTTCAGTTGAAAGGAATCCTGACAAACTTCCTTTTTTTTTCGAGGAAAAACAAGAACCTGGTAGAAAGCTTTCATGACACAAGCTTAATTTGTTTTTAAAGAACGAATCTCAGGAAATATTGGAGAATCTGAGACGAAATCTGCTGAAAGATCTAATATGTCATGTCGTGAATTACTTGAGTCATGAAATTCTGCCTTCAACTGCAGCAAAAAATCCCGAAACAGCTTTCGTTCTCTTTGGAAGGCATTTAGCACGTCCTCGCTATTTTCGCCTTTCGGTTGGCTCGGGTTGAATAATGAATCAACAACAGTCGAAAAAGTGGCCATTGGGATCGTCCTTAAGGTCTCGGAATTAGCTTTCCATGGATGGACCACTGATTAGCCCAGAACGTCTTCTGTTCCAATAGTAGCAGGGAGAAACCCTGGAAGAAGGGATGACACGGTGAGGAAATCCCTCGACATAAGGTCGATTGAGCTGGGGGGGACCGCACTAAAAAGATTGCATCCGAAAAGAACGAACGAGTTGAAATCCAGCTCACGTCTCACCCTCTCTTCTGTCTCTCACATCGGTGATCAAATATCACGTAAGTGTTCGCTATTCGATTTGAACAAGTTGTTTTCTGAAGTTCGGCATAGCATAAAATATGTTTATGGCACGATTCGAGATGACCTCCCCTACATTCCTCCAAACACGGATAATATGATCCGAAAATGTGCGATAATTTTCAACAAATTCTACGCCAAATTCAGTGGAGAGACTAATTCTCTCCTTCCAAGATCCTTCCATAATCATTTTTCATTCAAAACATATTCTGCTTTGAGGATAAAATATGACATTTCATCATTTCAAACAATGAATGTTTCCTTCGGAAAAATTACGAGTATTTTTCTGCAAGCCGATTTTATTTCCACTATTCAAATTACAAATACATAGAACCGATGAAATATGGTGTCCGTAAATAATAATTTCATTCCGAATGAATGAACTTTATTTGTTGAAAAACTACCATTCAAGCAGATGTGCTAGCGAAGTAATAAAATAAAATTTTATGGTTCGAATTGAACGAAATTAGTGGATAGAACGCTCGATACAACATTATGGTATCAATTGAATTGAAATTGCTTTTTCACCCTGAAACTTAATGTCGAATTCATGAGATGTAGATAATAATTTTGCCAACGGAATATTTGTCAAGTGATTGTAAGAAATAACTTAATCTTCCAGTACTGTGATTATTGAAGGTGTTAAATGAAGAAGAGAGTTCTTTCAAAATGAATTTGCCATGAGAAAAAGGGAATGGGACCCGAACAAGTGGCACATCTTGGGGCCATAACATGTCGAAGTTATACAAAGAACTCGATCCGACTTAACAGAAATTGTTTCAGGTCACCTGGTCACATCATAAAGGGGAATCTTTGCACCTGCTCACTGTTGGAAGAGGCACCTATAGTAACGACGAGAGGATTACGTTAAGCTTCCGATACCCCAATAATTTTAGGCTGCAAATTGTGTACGTCACTCGTAGGGACCAAGGATTATACGAGTGTCAGGTAGCCACCCATCCGCCAAAAGTGAAGAGGATTTTCTTGACAGTTATCGGTGAGTGTGGTTTGGGATTTTCCATCGTCGCCTAACAGTTTTCTTCAATTTGTTGGGTTCAGATGTTGCAGACGGTTGACAACTCGTTATAAATCAGAGTAGACAAATCAATCCTTTTTTGAACGATCTTCAGCTTTCTCTACACACCCACGAATATCATGAGAATTGACATAGTAAAAAACCCAACCGATCTAGGGATATTCACCATAATCCGAAAAAACGTGAATTTCCTGACTGCTGAGATACCAACTAAAATTATTTGCATCGTTTCGTTTTATACTGTCGTTCCACATTTATAACTTTCCTCGTACGTGCAAAATTTCATCAAGACCACTGATAAGGGAAGGAGTGTAACGTTTCCCATGCTGTGACATCATTAAAATCAGCTTCAGTGTTGCGTGGCTACGCATTACGTACGGAAATGCCATACCCATAAAAACTGTCGTACCATAAGATGATACAAGACTGTTCCCGTTGAACATTCCTGCAAGTTATAGTTATGCCATTCGGAACTTAATCAAAATGAGTTCAGTTCAGGCTTTATGGCAACTCTTTGAGGACCCAATTAATTTGAAGGGGAAATCGGGGAGAGTTTGTCATATTTCACTGGAAACTAGGAATATTTCTGAAACGCGGTTCGATGTTTGTTGAGAAACTCTTCGAAAAGGTGGAAGAAACATATCAAAGCTTCGAAATAAATCATACTTTGTGTGTGATTCAATTGAAACGATTGTCAAACAAAACTACAACTTCTCAATTGGAAATTTAGCTTTGAAATAAGTCAGTGAACGTTCATTAGTTTAATAATTGCAGTGTTTACCTAAATTTCGCATCGTAAATACAAGTTACAACAGTCCAATCTCAATCAGGAAATGACGAATAAAAGACCACACGTAAATCATCAAACACTCGTTAACAACTGTTATTCGGGGACAATTGTATGAAGAATTTCCAGGCTCAGAATCTACCACAGGACTATAATTTAACTTTACGGTCCTTTCCTTTGGAAATTTTCCAGAGCTTGTTAAAAGGAGTTCCATACTCTGCGGAGATAAAAAATACATTCAGTAAATCATTCTGTGGCAATTCGAAGCCAGAAAATTGCAACCCAAGCGATCATCTTTTCATAGCTCCATATAGTATACCTATGTATAGATTTATTTGGAAGCTAACTCTGCTAAGAATTTTCTTACCCTCTGTCATCTATTTCATATAAGAAATTTGTTCTTGATGCAGAAGAATTACGGAAAAATTGAGATGATGTTAGATTCGTAGAACTGTCAAGCAAAAAATATAATTGTATAACTTTGCTTGAACAGGTCTTTTAACTTTCTCTGGTGAAATTGAGGTGATATGTTGAAACCCCTCATTTGGAAGGAGAATATCCGATATATAGAGAGAACAAAATGGAGAAAGAATTCATCGTGGGAAAGAATCGCTTGTCGATTGAGTTACAGGTTCCAGGTCATCCTATATAGGCAATTTTCGCGGATTGCGTTTTCTTACATACGATTTATTTTCTGGTGGCAATTTCGAAAACATCGCAGCCGGAGAAAATGCTGAGGTTGCCCCATGACGAAGATTGCCGGGTTCGATTTTTGCCGAAAAACATGATGCCATTACGGCTCTCGCAATTTGTGATCGTTGCGGTTTTAGCGACACAGCGGTTGACATGATGGATTTAATCATAAATCCATCATCTGAACCGGCATACCCGGTATTACGAAATATTCAGAATGAGTTCGACCGCAAACTCCATCAGTTTTAACGCTATGATTGTTTTTCTTGGCGGCAATTATTTCTCGGTCGATTTTTTAATATTCCCGAAACCCAGTTGTGTCAGCCGAACCAATTCGCAATTAATTAATCAAAACCTGAAATGAATTACGAGATCTCCAAAGCATGATCTAATCCACGATGGCGATTTGTTAGTTCAATTATTGCCATCTCTGACATTACGATGACATTCGCTTGAATTTATACTTTCATCACGAGGTTATTAAAATGCAAAAAAAATTGCCGACGAGAATGCTTTAAGCACCCCTGACAACAGATCCGTTTATGGCATAAATTATGTTATTTGAAATCCATAATTTATCAATTGAATATCCAAAACTATGTAAAAACACGTTATGAAGTTTTGTTGCTTTTCGTTTTTCAAATCAAAGGTTGTATGCCCATAAAATTATGTGAGTAAGGTCACCATGTTCTGCACAAAATCTCAAACAACAACATTTCACTTATTGAGATACAAAGTTTGAAAAACTAATGGAACAACATCAAACAGTTCATAATAGAAAAGCAAGCTTTTCTGGTAGAAAATCACTACAAACCTTGAATATTCAAGGATAAAAATGATCTATATGAACAGTTAAAATCTAGACATACTTATAGGAAAGCCATCAACATAGTTCCAGACCGTTGTCTAGTGAACTCATTCAAAAGCTTCTCGAATAATTTAATGGATATTGTTCTTTCTATTTTCTATTTGAGAGAAATTTTATCTGCTGAGCCTCTTGTGCTGATCATATTTCTGATGAGTTTGCATTGAA
The DNA here is from genome assembly GCA_038502775.1 of Hippodamia convergens. NCBI lineage: Eukaryota > Metazoa > Arthropoda > Insecta > Coleoptera > Coccinellidae > Hippodamia > Hippodamia convergens. The sequence continues at coordinate 9,931,793 of CM076613.1, read as the reverse complement.
TTACTGCTTTTTCAGCACCAGAAGTAGTGATACTGGATGAATCTGGAAGAGAAGTCACTGAAAGGTACTATAGAGCTGGCAGTGATTTGGAACTGATTTGCTCTGCGCATCAGCTACAAAATTCCACATCGAATTCTGAACCTCCATTGTTGTGGAAGCATGATGACAGAGTTCTAACCAAAGGCATAAGGTAAGAAATGAACTAGACATACAAACCTTTTTCGCTTCAGAGTAAACTATGAACAAATTATAAATTCTCGGCTTCATTCGTGGAAAGAAATCGAAATTCCACTGAAGCCATTAATGGAATAGGAACTGTGAAAATGTGAAAAATAAATTCTTTATTTTAACAGCAATATATATCATTCCCCGGAGGGAATATATTCTGAAACCTAACAGGTACGGTTACCCTACCTTTCTTGTGAACAATTTGCACATAAATTACATGAAGCCAAGAAATACAACATATGCTCCAACAATTGAGAGAAAAATGATAATTATATGACTTCTGACAATAATAGCAGTAATGAAATTTTCATGTCACGTTCGAATAGAATCCATATAATAAGAATTGATGTTCTTCGATACTGTCTCTGCTGAAAATTGAAATAATTGGTTTTTAATTTTTTTATAGTTATAATGTGTCCGTTGCTACAAATACAGCTACTTCAACCCTGGTAATAGCTCCTTTGAGGAAACAGCATTCTGGTAACTATACTTGCGCTGTTGGAACCTCAGCTTCTTCCAACCTTGTTGTACATGTTCTTAATGGTGAGTAAAGAAGGAATTTTCATGATTTGTTCCTTCCTCGTAAGCATAGCGTTTTTGCTTGTATACTAAACTTATAAAATTGATAATGTACTGAAATTATCATTCCCAGAATACCCTTTCGATTGTAATATTTTTTTTTTCAATTTAAATTGCAGGTGAACTTCCAGCAGCTGTTCACTCCGGTAGTACAACAAGAGTTTTCTGCAGAACATTGGCCATACTAGGAGGCTTGCTGTTGATGCTGGCTCAAAGGTGACCGACAGTCGTATTTTGAATAGAGTCGTGGAACCAGTAACCGAACCTAATAAGTGACGGATTTTGCATCCCCTCTGTGTAAAATTTCAAAGGGAAAACATATATCAAAAAATTCCGTGATGAGTTTGGTCTTGAAGTGCCAAAAATGTTGTATATTTTCAATGACACAGTCGTACCCATGTTCACACATTCAATGTCTAAATGTGTTTTGATGTTAAGATTGAGGGGGGTCTCGACCCTCAAAGATGTTCAACTCAAACTGTATCTTATCCGTCACTGATGAAGTACCAACCATATCAGGCCAAGAACTACTAGTCTATTAGAATATAAAACTGAAAACTTGTTATATACATTGTACTTACTTAACCTCATATAAGCCTATATTCTATAGTTAAGTAGCTAGTTCATACCATTCGAAACCGTTTTAACTTATTTTCAAAATGGCGTTTTTCATGGACCAGACACTTTTTCAGAGTGTATTAAAGTGTATATTCAAATTTAGAACAGATGCGCTTCGATAATATGCTGAATTGATCACATTTATGCATGCTGTCAAAGAAATAATAACGAATATGTTTAAAATTAAGGTTGAGAATTGTTTTCATATTGAAGTTTTATCATTGGAGAATTCAAGAAAGTCTAGTGTTCTTCGATGTATATGAAAGAAATGAAGATTGAAGAGTAGCGTAAAGAAATATATACTTTTTTAAGGAGTTGTCTTCAACACGGCTATTGAAAACTACTGAAGAACTGCTGTATTTTTCGGAATAAAATATACTATGGAGTGTTTTTCGTTGTGATACATTAAATTATAAAGCAGTTATATAATAAACATTTTTGAGACTATTTCCTTTAAGAATCCCTCCTTCTATCTCCACTGAAACACACACATTTGGGTTTGTACAAACATCTGTTGAGTTCACGACAAGACACAAAATATCTTTTGGAATAAAGTACAAGGAATAAAAATTAAGTATATTTTCCATCCACTTATCCATCATCAAGACTGACATGTAGCCAACTATGTTGGTTGGCTCCTGAGTAAAACAAAAGAAAGTAAAAAAATAAAACCTGATAATGACTAGAATAATGCGTACAAACGATCAAATGTTGCTGATGGTTGAAAAGCTGATGAGAAAGAATTGTACATCTGGTGATTGAAAACTCCAACTAACCAGCCCATAATTTGAAATCGATTTCGCAGAAACACTCCGTTTGCAGTATGACATCATTATAAATGCGGTAGAAAACAATGCAGGATACTATACATACACAAGCTTAACTGATAAATTTATTATTTATTATCCTTGGAAAGAGTCTAGTTGCCCATACTCGGAAGGCACTTTAAAAGAGTTCTTAATAACATTAAAGAGCACCTTTAAGGGAAGTTTCCTTTAATGTCATCAGTATGAACATACGATTGATTTGGTTCCAGTTATATTTACAGTCTCTGTTCACTGCAGGCTAAATCACCTACATTCGCTGATTTATTTCATCTTGGAATTTTTCTTCAACTCCCTTGAACTTGTTCTTGTTTACTATGTCTGCAAGAGCAGCTTCAACGAGACGTTTATGTTTGCCTACCAACTCTGGGAGATCATAGGCAATAGCTACATCTAATTTGTTTATGGGACAACCCCTGAAATAAGTACAAGTTGCTGAAAGCTGCTGGAATTCGTACAAGGGGTTCAATTTGAAGAAGTCCCTGTATACTTCAGGATCAGGTAGGTCATATCGAGAAATATTGGTCAAGGTCGAGAGGCCTTCGTAGATGTGGTAATCCTGAGGATGTTCGATGATCGCATCCGAAACATGTTTCTTGTTTCCGAATATCGATTTGTGGTTGTAGTATGTCGTGAGATAGCAGTCTACCATTTTTGCGTGGTTTCTTACACGTACCTGAAAAAAGGACAATAAATCGTCATATAATATAATATTTGGAAAAACCAACAAATATATTGTAATCCTACTCACAGCAAATCTTCGTGCACCAGCTATTTTGTTCTCGATTCTTCTGTCTACAGCTGACCTCAAATCTCTGAGGAAAGCTCTTTCTTGAGCTTGCAATAATCGTACAGGTGCCCAATTCTCGTATGGTCTTGACCAGAGGGATGTTGTGTACATAACTGGTGGTTGAGGTGAAGACATTAGGGGTGAAATATTCCATATGAGGGCTCCTTGCACTCTCATCAATTCTTCTGGTTTTACTTGGTCAGCTTTGTTTAAGATGATTCGAGTCTGTGCATTTCGATAAATGTATTAATCTTGAGTATTAATTAAGTTTGAGAACCTACCTGGTATTCTCTACCTTTGAGCTGGTCCAAAATGGCTTCAGTTTCAGGCCCAACATCCAGTTTGAAGGGATCGTATACCAAGAATATAATATCAGCTCTATCAATGAACCATTGACATGCATCATTAAATGGGAACACTCTTGAAATCTGCTTTCGTACCTCTAGTATGCCTGGTATTTCGACGATATTGACTTTTTCGAGTAGTTTGCTCTTCAGTTTGAGTCCACGTAAACGTTCTTCTAGACCTTGCCCAAACTTCTGCAACCCTGAGAAAGTATAATCAGCAGCAAGTTGTGTACCGTCCAATACTTCCTCTTCTTCTCCGTACATCAATAAGTTGAAGTAAGCTGGGGATGGTTCAGCTCCTGAAAGAAAATTAATATTGAATAAGTTGACATAAAGAGGGATCTTCTTTTCAACCTGTTCGTAAGGAAGTGTCGTTGTATTCAACGTTCAGTAAATAATTTATGATGGAAGATTTTCCACCACTCCATGGACCCATGAAGAGAATTAAGGGCTTGGAGAAAATTTCTGCATCTCCGTAATGTCTGTTGCTGAGATCCCTGTATTTGTAGAGAGTTTCAAGTGGTTTGATCGCATTTTCGTACAATCTTTTCAATTCCCTGAGTGTAATTTCGGAGACCTTGTCTATAATTTCCTCAGTTTTCGTCGCTTCCTTATCTAATTTTAAAAGTTGTTCCACATGGCTTCTCGTTCGAAGATTTTCAGGAATTTCCATTCCGTTTATTAGTTCTTCTTCAGGTGCTGTTTCCGCGCTTTCTTTTTCTGTGCTGGGCACCTCCTCAGTTGATTCTTTACTTTTCACATCATCATCTTCAGTCGATTCCGATTTGATGTTTCCTTCTTCAGATTCTTCAGGTCCTGTATTCTCTTTACTTTCTTCCTTTGATTCTGTCACTTCTTGAGATTCAGTTTTATTCGTTGCATTCTCATCGCTTTCAACACTTTCTTTCTGATTGGATTCTTCTTTCACTTCTTCTTGGTTCTCAGGTTTGTCTTGTAAATCCTCTTTCTCTTCTTTGGATTCTTGTTGAGCGTTCTCTGGTTTTTCTTCCTGTAAATTTTCCTCTGAAGGCACTTCATCAGATCCGGCTATATCTCTTTTTTCCCTGCTATTATCACTAGTTTCTTCGCTTTTTGGATCTTCAACTGACTGGTCTAGAGATTCAGTGCTCTTCTCATCTTTAATTTCTGAGGTGGTGCTGGATATATCCTCTTTAACTTCGGAGGAGGTGCTGATTTTGTTATCGTCAACTCCACTCTCTGCTTCGGTTACTTCTTCAGTTGCTTCTACAGATTCTTCAGTGTCATTTGTGGATTCATTGGAAGTCTCGTCGATATTGACTGTATTTGTGGGAACTTCATCTGATTGAGTATCTTGTTCGTTACCTTCCTTCGACTCATTGGATGTGGTTTTCTCTTGAGTATCGTCGTTTTCATCAGATTTCTGGAGTTCTTCTTGATTCTGAGCTTCTGCGGAGTGTTCTGTACTCAAATCATCTACTTTTTCAATCGATACTTCCTTTGAAGCATCCGATTCTTCGAGTTGGGGAGTTGCTTCATTTTCTGATATAGCGTCATTTGTTTCTTGGGGTGGAGGTTCTACTTGTACTTCTTCAACAGATGCTGAATCTTCAGCAGTTTCACTTAGATCAGCAGTTGGTGGAACTTCTACTTCTTCATCGACAATCTCTGGGGTTGATTTGTCTTCACCTTCTTTTGATTCGCTTTGGTTTTCTATGCTTTGGGTTTCTGCTTCTTCTATTGATGTTTCTTTGCTTTCTTCATCTCTTAATTCTTCTGCATTGTCTTCAGTGCCTGTTTCAATACTCTCATCAGTCTTGACGTCTTTTGTCTGGAATAAATCGAAATCTAATTGATCTGAACATGAACACTTTGAGGTACTTACTTCTGACTCGTTACTCTGGCCATCAGATGCAGCTTCTTTGTCTATTGATTCCTGAAAAATTAAGAGAGATAGATATCGATTGATCATGAAGTTCATTCCAGGAACTCACTTGAGTATCGATATCTATTTCCGAAGTCTCCTGACTACGGATTTCGTCGCTTTGCTTTTCGTCTAAGTTCAGATTATCTAAACTAGAAGCTTCTTCATTGCTCTGGCCTACGTCAGCATCTCCACCTCCAACGTGCTCGAGTTCTCGGAGTGCCTTCTCAATGTATGGCCGGCATTCAGATTCGGAGGGTCCTTCAATCTCGACCTCACCTTGCACACCTGAGATAAAACAGGAAAATTAGGATTGATTTAATCGAAAGTGAATATTTTTGTTTGCTTAGACAGCCATAGATGATGGGAAATTATGTTTTCGATTCTGTTCAACTATTTTCAGTGAAGATATGTTAATTATGGCAGTATATTTCGGTGAAGAAGTAGGTTTTGCGAATATGTGGACTATTCAAGAGGATTTTTACAATTTGAATTCAACTTCTGGACTGGGAGAAGTTATGACAGGTAGAGATTACAAACTGTTTGGAAATTTTGGTGATAAGCAATGGAGAACAACAAAGCATCTTTAAATCCTAGTGGCCTAGAAATGATTTGTCCTCAGAATCTCAAATTTCATTCCAATTTAACTACTATATAATAATTCTGAAAGGTTTCCTGAATATTGACTAAAGATTTCTCAATCTGAATCGTTGGTTCATGTGCCACATACACCTATACATGTACCAATCATTTTTATGAATTCAGTATTCTGTATTGTTTTTCTTCTAATAATAATTCTTTTTCATAGAGTTCCTAATGAAGAAATCTCCCCTCCTATATAAAAGGGATTCACCTGATCATCATTAAAAAATAAATAGAATTCAGATTTCAGTCGATATATTCGACACCATAATTGATTCACATGATCACTTTCAGAACTTAATCTAGTTTCATAAAAGTTCCCCATTCTTCTCGGTATTTCATATTCCATCTGAATGGTTTTACTAGGTGGTCTTTATGGATTCAGATTCTGAAATCAGAAGCTTTAATTCCTTCAGTTCCCGGTCTCCTTCAGCCAAAGGCGTAGACATAAGGTTGGCTGTTGCAAAAAATCTAATACTGAGGTAACCAGGCAGGTGAAGTTTTAGAATCAGATCAATGAAATTTATAAATTGTTCTTGTTGTGACTTCAGACGGTTCTAAATATGTATACGAGACTAGGAGAGCTGTTGTTGGCGCATTGCCTATATCGTCATTAAATGAAGCTCCATCTACATTTAGATCGACTATTCCAATAAGAAAAAAACCTTGTTATGCTCACATATCAGGGAATTTGTCAATTATTGATGACCTTCTAGATTGAAAATTCCTGACACGACTGAAAAAGTGAATAGAGGCAACCAGGGATGCACAAAATTTTTCACAATTCAAGGGGATCATTGTGTTGTTGGTTATAAATTAGGTTTAGTCCATACATGAGCTGAAAGGTCTGAAATATTCAGATTTCTGCAACATGAAACATTGAAATAGCCAACTTGATGAGCTTCAGGATCTGGGTCGAATTCGATATAATTTTCGCTTTGGAAACAACATTACAGTCATTAGTTATCATCTGGATCTTGGACATGCTAGAAAAAAGGGTTCCAACAATCGTCAAAGTTGAACAGATCGTCAGCCATAAAATGGCCCACAGAAACGGTTGCTACCTCTCATGGTAACATCTTGATAAAAAAATAATACCAAATAAAGATTAAACTGAATGAAGGCTAAGAAGCCATCAAATATTCTTGTTCTCAGAAGTAAGTGGCATTCTCGAGATGAAATGAAGAGATTCACAAGGCAGAAGAGTATATGGAACTTAATTTTCTGCTAGTGGAAGAGCTTTCTAAAATCTGCTTTCTTTCCAGTTTCAACTAGTCCCTCTACTCTATATTTGGAAGAAAAGCCTGGAGCAAATCTGTTTTGAGGACTGTGATCAAGATCTCTGGGTTTGATCAGAATTGACGGAACTCGAATTGTAATTCTGGTATTTATATTTGGATGATTACACCGTAATATTAGTTGGTATGTTATTTATGGAAAAAGCCTAAATATAGAACGGTTCAAACATGAAATAGTATATTAGAACAGTAAATGGAATGGTAGTGAAACATAATATTTCGACCATATAATGTCATAACTACTCACATTATATAATTAAGAGTAACCTGAAACTATTTCTGAAAGGAACGAATCAGCGAAAAAAAAATCACTCATCACACCTGGCTGAAGGTAGGGACACTATAAGAAATTATGGACATACCCTGCAAGGCCTCGGCGAGAAGAATGACCCCAAGGAGTGTTAAGAGCCATGAGGACCTCCTACAGACCTCCATGACTTTCAGCACCACACTCGTCACATGAATATCTCGCACTGACTGGTAGGTATAACACCACATAAAATCGGAGCTTTCTTTAGGAGCCTATTGAAATGTTGCCAAAAATATCTAAAAATTTTTCGGCTCATTCCTATGCATCTATTATGCATTTTCGTAGAATAACTTATTCTACAAACGTACAGAGGGCGTTCGATATATTGTTCCAGGCAACTTGTTGCCCAAAATTCACATCAACCAAGCTTTTAGGAAGATTTCCTAAAAAAAAATTTCAATTCCCTGAATTCACCTGATATCGTTCTTCAAAATAAAATTTAACTTACCCTACAGATAATTCAAAATGAAGCAGCTGTGTTGATCCAATTCTCTACAAGAATGTTGAAGAAAAAATTGATATGTCATACCATTTGTACCCTCAGAGGGAATATCTTAGGATATTGTGAACAACACAAAATACTTGGTGTTCATACTTGAGAGCGATGACGTTGATTTCACAATAAAGAAAACATTTCTAGAAAAATGTGCTCTTGCTAGAATATTCATTGAAAAGGTGATTGGAAAAAATTAATGAATGATCAAAAATATTTTTCGAGATACAAGTTTCTTGTACAAGTTAAGAAATATTTTGACCATTAAATAATTTCACTCATGATGAACTTTAACACTCTCATCTGTTGGTCATCTCTATGCCATATAAGTATAAAAATTAATTGTTATTTTAAAGTCTAGGGAATGATCGAAGAAACAAAGAAGGAGTCTTAAGAAAATATTAGCATCCCAGTCGAAGAATCATCAATTCGACTCGAATAGGGAAGTATTATGACTTGTTGAAAATCAAAAAACCCATAAACTCAAGTGTTTTAAGCATCTCTGAGGTATAATCAATCATTTGAAATCGCTGAGTAGGTCTATTATTATAAAAGATATACATTTGAATGTACATTTCCATCTTTCGGAACATTTACATACTAAAGTTACTTGAATTGGGAAATGGTAGATTTCTTCCTATATTCTCAAATATTCAATATATCATTTTCAAATTTTCCCAGTTTCTCACTCTACTTCTACCGCAGTTTTGAACAGATAAACTACATCAGTTATTTCATTATCGTTAATTGTAGTAACAAGGTTTCCAAAATTATATCATTCGGTCTCGGCATTGACACATAATAGAATTTTGGCAACTCCGTTTTCTCTAGCTCGATTTTAATAAGCGAATTCATGGTTGAGAGACATCCCTGAGCTGTATCATCTATATCGATTAGAAATGATGTAGTTCAGCTCAACCTATATTTTTATTATTGTAAGTGTGACCTTGTTTCGTTTTATTTTTACACAACGTTAATCGCTATTTATTTTTAGGTTTTCTCACACTATTTTCACCAAAAACTCCACTCCTGGCGCTGACAATAAACATTTTGCTGTTGATCACCATCACCTATCGAATACCTACTTGAACAAAATCACATTTTCAGAATGGTGCATTTTTCAATTTTAGAAAACTTATAGACTTCGAACGTTTCTTGTTTTGATAAATCGAAGATTGATTGTTGGTTTCATTTGCAGACAATAATTTCCACAGCTGATAAATCAGGGCAAGAATAATTTGAATTATTTCACATGGAGAAAATGGGACAATGAAGTTATCATCCAAAAAATTTGTCACTCCCTAAAATTGCCAAGAAAACTCCAAAATAGTTCAAATTCTTCTCGTCATTGCAATTGTTGATATTGATAAATTAAATGATTATTCCTCAAATTTATGAATAATATTGAATAAATATTATCATCAGCAACTCCAAGTGAAGAATTTGTCGAGTTTCATTCGTCTGTATGAATTCCTCAAATCTTGGAATACATCAATTTTTTTAATCTTTCCTAGTCGTTAACCTAGGCAACGAAAAGGGTCGAAAATGGTTCTGTATCAGCCCTGAATTTACAGCATTCTCAAATATACAAAGTTTCTGCATGGATGAAATTTTATGACGATTTTGAAATAAAAAATGACAATAATTCGATGCTGCAAATCATGTGATACGTAATTTTTTCGGATATTGTGTAGTGAAGACATATTTCGGGGATATGAAGGGTTGAATAATTCAAATATGATTGTTAGAAGGTTCTATAACAGCAGTTTATCAAATAAATACAAATTGACATTATTTTATATAATATTTATATAAAACATAAAGTCTGATATCTAACAAAATGGTAAACAAGAAACTTCCCTTTTGAAGTTCACAAATCTTATCTCAAATCGCTAACAAACATACAAAAGTGTATAAAATAATTATAAAAACAATTTAAATATTCTTCAGTAATAACGCATTACAAAAAATATAATTAATCTACTTTGGTGCTAATCAACAGTCTGTAATCTGCTCGGACAAAAACCGACAAGACCAGAGGACTAACAATGCAGTTAGGTTCTGAAATGATCCGCTATAATCAGTGGCTGGCCAAATATTCACTTCAATAAAAAACATTCCGATCGATATATATCATCAAATCAAACTTTTACAGACTAGATTTCAATAACATGCGAAAATAATTCATATATACACCTCGTTACCATACAAATATTCAGCAGATTACTCATTTAGTATATACTCAAGACATGTGACTATAAATTAATAAATTCTACGTTGTGAGTTGATGAGGATACATAGCTGCAAACTCAATCAGCCACTGGCTATAGGTGTTAAATTTTCAATCGAGCTTGATCAGGTTCATGCTCGATATATTGCACTAAAGGTAACTATAACCATATTGGGTAGAAATGAACCTAAGGGATAAATTTCAACCATATATCCCTCGCTCTTGAAATCAAAAGATATTCTTGAGTTAATATCTCCTAGATCATAATATATAGACATAATTATAACAAATTTCAGTTAGTTGAACCGTATTCACTTTCCATCTCAGTGCACTGACAATATGAAAGCAATATTGATGTACAAAAATTATTATAAAAGAATTATTTATACTAGGTTTACAATAACCATATCCTCCTTAAAGAGGCTCTTCCATCACACATAAAACACAAAACAAAGAAACAATAAATAGAAATAAAAACTCTCAACTTTAAACACCAAGTATTCCCTAATACAACATTAAATCGAATACAAAATAATCACGAACGGATCTAATGGTTACCTTAAAAGTATACAAAGAGAAAAAACAATTTTTTAGTGGTTTTCTGATGATAATCGTCAGTTCTTTAAGAGCCCTTCGGATGTTACCAGGCAATATGGTAGTCCTACGAAATAATCGAATGAGTTTAAATACGCGAGCATAACCGTGAAGCTGTTGTCCTCATCTTCAACCTCTGCAAACATTCAACTTATTCCACCAACATAGAAAATCGAATGTTAACTAGATATGAATTTGTTGAAGACAGTAAAGAACTAAATTATACCAAAGTTCCACATATTGTTAGTAGTGAGATTAGTCATACGAAGGTCAGTTTTATCACACAATCTTGGGGGACATGACTAGTATTTGCATCAGTAGTTCTTATACGAACAATGAGGGAAGGTACATATCGTAAATTGATAATAACAGATAGACAAATAGACAACGTCTTAGCACACGTATTGAACATCGCGTACAGAGTTGGTTTTCACCGGCAAATTTAAAGTTGAACAAGCATTGAGCCAGTAATCTCATCGTAGAATTTGTCAAGTGTCCTACAAATAAATTGATTTCTCGAAACACCTATTACGAGTAATGTGATATTCAGTATATTCTACTTGATTCATGAATTCTGGAGACATTACACCAAGTCTAATCATGAATTCACGTCATTCGAAAAGATTCCGTTCGAAGTATATAGGGTGAAATACTATTTGATGGTCTCCAGGATCGTTTTTGACGCATTAATATCAAGGATCTTACAGGAAATGGTGCAAAATTGTTTCTCATCTCACCCTTTCGAATTACGCGACGGGATATATAGGTTGAGCCAAAAAATAAACGAAACGATCTCGATCTAAACTTATGAAGATATCCTATTGTTTCATTGGTCAATCAATACTAGAAGGCTCAGCGAAATATGGTATATATATTTTTGAAGATATGGGACAATACATTTCCTACTTATCTCTTCCCATTCGCAATCTATCATTCAGTTATGGGGTATTGACTAATTTAATCGAGGAAATATGCAAAAAACGTGATATAAAAATTTCCTACTTTTACTTGAATTTAGAAAATTTAAAAAAGACGATCGCTGCTAGATTCAAATTCGTGTCGTTAATAGTGGACGAAATGCATCCCATCAGGTTGTTTATTCCGTAGCAGCAAATTTGGACATATTGTTGGAATGCAAACAATTTCTGTTACAAAGTCGAAAACAATAATATTAATAGTAGAAAAGGGAGTGGGGAAAACCTTTACAAACCGTCATCATTTATTTTGTACCATTTTCATGATGGTCGCACGGCAAATGGCAATGTGCATTATCGAATCCGTGCTCCTATTTACATAATTATCTAAGAAAATTTCATTTTAATTAGTTTATAATAATGAAGATCAATTATTACGTTACAAATAGATAAACCTTTACAGCGCCCCTCTGGGCGTGGCTATTTTATTGCACACATCAAACGTTACTATTCACCAGTTATAAAATGTTTAGTATAAAAATTCAAATTTTAAAAATACAAAGTTTCAGAATAGTGATATTGTTTACGCACAGACACACTTCCACACGCAAACATGCAAACACACAACAGGCACACTGACAAAGCTCCTTGAAAATTCAATTCTTGAAACAAGAAATTGTTGGTCAAACCTATGGAGAATTTTGAAAAAAAGTGTCTACCATCGAATTTTCACTATTTTGCAGTAATGAGGGTCTGCTTTGCTTGTGTGCCTGGTGGGTGTTGGCTGTTCAACGTCCGATGAAATGAAAATTTCGAAAATAGGTTAACAGGAAAAGTGTGAGCACTAAGCGGAAAGCGAGTGTTGTTAATTGAGTAACGAGAAGAGCTGAACAGGGCTGGGCAGGGCTTTAAAAGAAGAGGTTTGTCAGGTACTCGGCGCTAATACTGAGTGTCTCGAAAAATTCTTTCATTTCATCCTGATAACAGGACAATCCATCACCGAGAGGAAAGGTTATGGGGAGAAGCAACATAAAACAAAATAGTGTAGGGAATGGAGAGCCAACTTTCACAATTTGAAGGCAATCTTGAATTTTTCAAACACATCAACTATTCACCAGATGAAAAACGAAAAAAATTTGATTCCCCAAGCTCGAGAAAATTTCGTTTTTCATCGAAACAGCTGATTTTGTACATCATCTAGTGCGAGACAACCGAAAATAGGAGATAACTCCTTTATGAATCGTCCTAAAGCAGAACTTTTCTTTTACCCGTTTCGCATCGTGAAAAATCAATGACGGGTGCGCAAAACTAGCATGCGCAACCGCGAAACAACGATTTCCAGTATCCAGGACCAGAGACACGCCTACTTGTAAAAGTGAATGAAGTGATCCAAAAATATCGCTCGTATTCTGAATGAAATGGAAGAACTTTTGTCGACGTCCTGTAATGTTTGTCACCTTAAATGGGAAGTAGTATCATCTGCCCAGCTTATGCTGATGGCTCTTGATTAGACTAGTATATACAATACCCTGAACAATACCGCCAACATTCCGGATTTGCCTGCGTTAGAGTCTTTCCGGATAGGACCGAACGCGTCAATACACGGTGGCAACATAAAATATCCCAACACACGTTGCCAACCCCGAGCAACACGGGTATTTCAGGAAAAGTTTCGTCACGCAAAAACCCGAAACTAGCTGCTCTGCTCGAAATTATAGCTCAGATGGTCTCGAAAATTTTTCTAGGAAACCGTCCAGCGAATGCCGAAACCGATTTTTTTTAACGCGTGGTGGGATACCGTAAAATCGCCGTACAAAACACCTAGAATCTTGACGCGAAAGAAAAGATTACTGTTTGCTTCATGGTTACAACATATATATGCATGTAAGTAAGTATGTAAATTTTAAATATGTATTTATAATTGCTACTAGTAATTATGCCTATATGTTGGACAGCCCTCCTTCGCCAGAAAAATAGTATGGTAATAAGCTAAAAAGGGCGTTCAGAGGACTGCGCTGAGCATTCTACCGTTAACACCAGCGGAACGGTACAGCCCTTGGTCTATCCGCTCCTTCTTTGACTAATGGCTTATGGAATTCCCTTCCTGGTCTAGAGTGAATTGTGGCCCAACAATGTTCACAGTAATACTGCAACAGGAATTTGTGATATAGACCTAACTAGGTACCCTCAAGATAAGACAGTCCTTCCAGTTCCAGATACACGGAAGCTGGAAGAATTATCTCCAAAAGTTTCTCATACCTCCGAAGAGATATATCTGTAACTATTTCCACCTCGAGCTTTCAGCAAGCTCTTGCGGACCAAAGATATATCCCAACGGTGCAACAGTTCATCTTGAACAAACTCAAAGTACATACCTGCAAACAAGTGACGTTAGCACAAAAGAAAGGGGCAAATTTTCCTCCACAACGTTGACCTTGACATTCGTCGCACATTTGATCGTCTAACACATACGGCTTAACTTCTACCCTCTTATCTATATCCCCGTGCTGAAGCTGGACAAAACGTGCGCTGATTGCTGCTATATAACTTTGCTGGTTGCTGAATGCTACCCTTCCTGCTCCTTTCGGATATTTCAGTTCTGGATCTGTGTCGATGCCAGCATAACACACACCACCATATAATCGGTCCATAATCATAGCCAATTCCACTGCAAGTCGAAAACAAATTAATTCCTATTGAATTCGAAGACGAACTCATTAATTTTTTGATAGGATGTAGCTTATAGCCTACTGAATAAAAATTGTAAGAGACAAAAAGCTAAATAATCAACAGTTTTTGAGCTACAGGCAGTCAAACACGAAAAGTTCGGCTCGGCGCTTTATTGGGTATATGGGAAATTCGATTTGATGAAATTGGTTGAATTTTTTAAAATGTTATAGCTTTAACCTACTGAATAAAAAATGTAATAGGCAAAAAACTAAATAATCACAGTTTTTGAGCTACAGCCAATCAAACACGAAATATTCGGCTCTGTGATTTGATTAGGTATATGGAAAATTCGATTTTGGTGAAATTGGTTAAATTTATTAATATGTTTCAGCTTTTAACCTACTGAATAAAAAATTTAATGGCAAAAAGCTAAATAATCAACAGTTTTTGAGTTACAGCCAGTTAAACATGGGGAATTGAATTTTTCATGTTTGACAGCTATAGCTTGAAACCTGTTCCTCAATTAGCTTTTTTCTGTGACATGTTTTGTTCACTGTGTCGTCAGCTACAGCATTTTAAAAAATTAGCCGATTTCACTGAGATACAACCCAGATTTTTCTAATTCGACTGACTGCATCTCAAAAACTGTTCATTACTTAGCTTCTTGTCTATTACACTTTTTGCTTAGTAGATCAAAAGCTACAACAGACCAAAAAATTTGACAACTTCAACCACAAATTTCCCAGAATAGAAGAATCAGTTGAAGGATTCATCAAGAGTGCATAGTATCAGCGCTCCGTATTTTTTATCCAATTCAATACGATAATATTTTCGATGGACCGTCTATGACTGGAAAAATATATTCCGATAAGCTACCACAGACGCAACACCTACAAGTTATATAACCACTGACGGATTAATGGTAATGTCAATGTTCCGATGTCTAAGGTCAACATTCAAGTTGACAGAGTTCACAATTGATTATCAATTGTAGACAATCGCTATATTTCATTGAATTCCCAAAAATAAAGTCTCTGTGGAATCGAGATATATCAGAAGCACTTTCATTATTAATTCAACATGAAAGTAAATTTGCGTGAATTATACACAGTGCACGAAACCAAAAAACCTAGCTGGAGAATGTATCCCTCTGTGTGTTTTATCCTTTTTATTCCTATTTACCTCAAGTTTTGGCCAAATGCCAACCAGTTAAATCGATTCAATCCAAGAAGGATCTGATTTAGAAAAAATTTATCTAAATCGCTATCATGAGATGGCAACAGAGCAAATCCTACTGCTGATTTAGACTTGATTTAAATCCAAACGAGGGACATGGCAGCATTACACCTGTCGTTGTTTAGAAATAGAGGATTAACTGGAAATTGTCCAACTTCAAGCATCCTAGAATAGATTCGGACAAGAGAGTATGCAATAGAACGAATACAAATCGAAGAAGGATGGACTATCATTATTTGGTTGCGAAAATAGCCTAGCATTATTTCATACATTAACGCAAACCATGACGTAGGAACACAACGTTTATTTCAAGCCTTTTCGTTGGGAAAACTCTTTTGGGCAAGCCGAATCGTTGAGGAATTTTCACTTCCCGAAAAACGTTTGATAAATAACCTATCAACTGGAATACCTCAGAATAACCTGGACTAATTTCATCGACTCAGCTCAACCATCAGAATCCTAAGAATTTATACAGAGTTATTTATGGTGTTTATGCATTCCTGATAGAATAATCAAAGGAAAATTTAGAGAGTCAGTGGGTCGAACTTGAAACACGAAGTCAATATCAGGAAATTCAGGACTTAGCAATGGTACTGAGTTCTTGAACCGTTCCTTCACTTTCTTTATTTTTCTGTTTCTTCAGGAGGTACCTTGAATGCAAAACAATGGGATTATTCTACTTACCAGCCTTGAGAGGACGTGGTACACCACCAACAAAGACAGTTTTCCTTGGGTCCAACGGCATTGAAGCATCCAAGACGAAGTCAGCATCTGACAGCCTCCAAGGACGAATTTGGACCGGTTTGTCTTTTATTGTTGGAGATGACACACACAGGTACAACTTGTCTTCATCCGTGATACATGCATCAATGAGACTTTGTACAGAGTTCTCATCCTGAAAATTTAAAACCATTGATATCTGCTTCAGAGGAATCCTGAAGGTTGACAATCACCTGGAAGAGGAGGAATGCGTAGCCTTTTGGCGGGAAATACGACTTGCTCTCAGCCTTATGAGGCCAGTCCACAACCAATGGTCCGAATCGCCTAAAACTTGCGGTTATTTCGTCCTCATCTATATCCGGAGGCAAGCCTCCAACGAATACCTTCCTGGAAAACCTCTCTCCTCCTTCAGAACCTTGTGAATGAGGTGAAGACCTGGAGGGAGAACTCAGTGGTTGAGGACCTCCAAGTGAAGTGTCCAGATGTGTTGGCTCTTCTAGTAGCACGGTACCTGCCTGATCGTCTAAACCTGGAAAATACGCCGACTTTCCTGCAAAAGAAATGTTTCCATTGACGGTAAGAAGACACTAATTTTTTTTACAAAAGGGGTAGCAATGAAATTGCCTTGAAATGTGTAGTAGCAAAGGCTCAACAAAACTCATAGGGTTTGCAACTTTTTTCATCCCTTCAGGGTGGATCATTTTCCCACGAAAAAAATGTATAAAGAATGAACTTACCGTGTAGGTGAGATATAGACTGGAAAGCGTTTGTAGGACAGTTGATGAAACCTAAAAAAAAGAATGAGTATTTAGTTTCACACCGTTCGATGTTTGTTGTCTACCAGTATTAGTTCAAGGATTTAAAATAAACAGGGAGACAGAGAAATATTTCGAAATATGTACCTGTGCGAGCCAGGTAATCTGTTTGCAAACGTGGTTATCGTATTGACGAACGGGGACTCGCTGTTAAAAACTTTATACACATAATGTTGATAATACCTAGAGGATCCTGGTTCAATCGAATAAGCTTGAAATGGGTTTATATATCACGTTCATATACATAAGGGGTGCTAAGACTTAACCGGAATTTCCCTGTTTGTTTTCTCGCAAATGGGAAGGTTAATGAATTTCTGTTCCATTTACTATTGTGATGTTGTTTATACATTCTGCAGTCAACAAGTGCCTTAATGACATTCCGATATTTAATTTGCTGGAATTCATGTTACATCTCTAAACGACGCTATATCAGAATATCCATGAAAGGGTGTAATCCTTGCTAATGAGCTAGAAAATTACATTGTGAGCTTCGCAATCGAGAGAATCTTCCACCTACACACAATTTGTTTTGCTCCTCGAATCCGAATAGAATCGATAAAAATTGTCTGAAACGAATAATAGGTACTTGTTTGGGAATGAAAAGCTTTTCCATCAAAATACGCAATTGTCTGCAAGACTAATAAGACTTTTCTTATATTTCTCTTGGAGATACCATCGTAAAATGAAAAAATAAATTTTTTATCCGATTTGCAACTGCTACTGAGACTGGCTTGATCATATACTAATTGGTACCATAAGCCGACCCTGCTTAATATTTTATATGATGTCACGTTCAGCATTCTATTTGATATTGTTACGCTAACACTCTTTCTTAATGTTCTATTACAGTTAATTCATGACGTCCTGTTGAACAAGTGAATTTGTCCCTGTATTCATTCTAAAGTTGGCGATTAAACTATGTACAGCTACATTGGAGTATTCCTTGCAGGGGATCTAACATTTTCAAAGAGGTTCAAATCATATCAGATTAATAAAACGAAAATTAAATTTCTATGGTGAAACAATTTAAAAATTCTCGTTCTTCGTTCAGTTGGAATAAAATATTTGAATATCAATAATTATGATTACAATTTTTTCTATTATACTTTCGCGGAACTATTACAGAGTCTATTGAGAATTTTTGAATTGTGGAAATGCTTCAATGTTAATGCGAACAACAAACAACAAACGCGAATGTTATTCAATGTTATTCCTGATAAGTTTATTCTTATTCATTTCTTTTCCACCACCTCATTTCCTAGAAGCAATTCATTATGATTAAATTAAAGGCATAACAGAAAGTCCAAAGACGTATATCCCATTTTCAAATTGAGAATGAGTAATTAGATTTACTCGTAGAAAAAGGAAGTAATGTATTCAAATATGGGTACGGCCAATAGAAACAGATAATATAAATGAGAAAAATGGGGCTTTGTGGATTGAACATAATCGATAAATATTCCTATTTACGTGTTCTCTGAAAAAAGGTTTTCTCCGTCTGACATTTTCTATTTAATTTTTTTTTTTTTTTTTTTTTTCTCCTGTCAATGATGAAACACTATTTCCATATGAAGATAATTTTATGCATTAATGAGTTCATCATTCCTTCGAATCGTGAGCTCATTTTTCGGAGTGACCCTCGTATAAAATTCGGAATAAAATAACGAACGTAGCTGGGCACGAATAAAATGTTTTCTCATTTGAATAATGGATTATTTCGTCAGACGTTACTTCAGCATTCATATTAAGTGGGTTTAATATCTCGGGTGATCGAAATTTAAGAAACAATGAGATATTTTGGGCGTTTCAATTGTGAGCACAAAGTATTAAGCCCGACAAATGAGCGTACTGACAAAACGTTTATCTTTGACACGACGACAAAACTGTGCCTACAATCGTTCGTATATACGTAATTTACGTATTCAACACTTCAACCCACATGCACGATACCATTGCATATTTCCAAATTATGCTAATTTCGCAAACGATGATTCGAGAAAGTCTGTCAGTATTTCGAACCTGTTTTCGGGAAAATTATTTCGAAAATTAAAGGTCGACAAGGAAAGGAAACGTCGAATACGTTCGATGAACTCACACTATGATCACCAAATAATATAAGAAAAGGATTTCTTAGGTGTTCGGATGGAGAAATAAGATTTTCTCGATCTATTTCGAAGATTCCAAAGTATTGAGTACATCTAGTTTATATATGTCCTCAAATTGATCTAGGACTATCCTAATGACTTGAATGGAACATGTATCTCGAAAACACCAATGAAAAATAATTCGTCAGTAATGAAATTTTTATATGAGTGGTTTGCACTCATGTGGAATTTCGATGCAATTGATTGAAATAGTTTCAATCTTCACGATATATGTTATTTTTTATTTTCTGAGCACATTTCTCTATTGTCAAGTTTCAATATTAATTTTCAACCAAATAATCACAGAAATGAAGACTTAAATCGATAATTCGTATCTTTTATTCATAATACCACACAACACAGGAAAATTTCTGAAACTACTCGTCAATAGACTTCAGTAATTCCTGATAAAGCTGATAATGGGTAACCTCGTTGTTTCGTTAGAAACAAGGTGACATTTCCGTAAGGCAATAAAATTTGAATTTGACTAATAGACAGGAAATTTATGAAAAAATTCCTCGTGTTCCGAGAACAATAATTTCTTGAGAGTAATGTTTCTGAAAGCTGAATTTTATAGACTTTCGAAGCCTTGTGACATATGTTTATTTGTTAACCCTTACTGAGTTATTGTGAGTAATTGAAGTACAATGTAATGGAATAACAGGTCGAAATGTTCTTCTGTTGATTTTGCCAAAAAATCGATCACAACAAATGAATGTAGGATGAAAATGTTATCGACGTAATGATAGCAAACATGTTTACATGTTTTTATAAAATACAATAAATAATTCTGGGTGCTTCATTTGCCATGGGAGTTAGTATACATTAAGCGCTAGAATTAGATTAAAAAAACAAATATACAATGTAAATTAGGAAATATATCAAACAAGAGTGTGTTATGTATGTAAATACAAACATAAATCACAAATAAACCAAATTTAAGTAGCATTATATCACGTTGATTGCGGTAAATCGGTATCGTGAATTCTAATCTAACATTTCGAAGTATACAACAATACACAATCAATGCGGAACAACCAAATCGATAAACCAATCTGATATGGTATAACTCCATTTGTGCAAGTCCGAAAACATGAATTGGAGCGGAATTTTCGTTACCAGTGACGTCCTTATTCCCAGCGTTCAATCCCCCCTGGAGCATAAACCGAAAAACGAGAAAATCGATAGTCCAGAAACATACAAACCCCTATTCCCAGTCAGTTATCAGTTCGTTCAGATAAATATCTGGGCTTGTTGTGTATAACTACTTCGGTATCATGGAAACCTTTCACTTTTTCCCACAAGATCTGTGGCTAATGATATCGATTATTATATTTTATGGTTACACGCTGGAATTTAATATAGGTCTGAGTAAACTCCCACCAAATCGATTTTGATAGCACCCTATTATATTACTCGGGCAAGACCTCCAACTATTAGAACAAATAGTTACACCACGGGTTCGATGTTCGACTTTATAATATGTCCCTGAAGAGTGATATTCATCCTTAAGCTATCAACAATCAGGAAACATGAGAATTTAATGTAGAATTCCCCTAAAACTTTTACAGATTCATTTTCATTATAGAATCATACAATACCTCACCTCTAATCGAATACAAATATCCATATGAATATTAGATTTTCAATCAGTTTTCAAACATAAATTATTTGCGGTCGTTCTTGGAATAAAAACGTTTTTGATCTCGGTCATGAAAATTCAAGACCCATTTTGAAATAGCGATCAACACAAAAAAATTGCCAATGAATAGTTTCGATTGTAGTTCGAAAATGACCTTGCTTATCATGCTCACAAAGCGTATGACATACTTATTTCATTCACAGTTTATGTTTTGATTAAGAAAGTCAACAATTCTCTGCTATTTCGCACGATTGAAGGTATATTTCCAAATAGAGCTATACAATCTTGAAAACATACATTGAAAGAATCTCCGTCTAGTAAACAAGTTTAATTTTCAAACAATATGTTTCGATACTAATATTGTGACAAATTACGTTTGATCCTTGAACTTGTTTCTTTTTTCAGAATACGGTACCTACACATCGCAGTAAATTACCTATATGAGTTCTTATCATATTCTTCTTCTTGAAATCCCTGTCACTTCATTCAGCAGATCATTCATATTCCTTGATAACAGTGAAATTCAATATTTTTCTTGGCTTTTTCCAATTTTCTACATATTCGTAATATTCATTTTAAATAGAGAAAAAATTATTTTTCGTTATGATTGGTTGATGTTTAACAGGATCTATCATGTTCAAAGTCCGTAAATTAATAACAGAGTTATTTCCAATAAATGAGGTATTTCTTCATTGTTTCCCTAACATGCATATTGTGAATATTTGAAATTCGGTTTCGTAATGAGCATTTCTGAATAAGCCAATAGTTTTCATCGATTTCATGGCTAAATCCTCAATTTTTTGTCCTTATGTGGAATCGAGAGTCGCTGATAATTTCCTTCAATATCCGCCTACAATTTGCATCACATACTTCCGCATCTACTTAAGTAATTATTGAAAATTCAATGATTCTGAACACGAAAAATGAAATTGATTAATAGCTCCTGGTTATGTCATGCCAGCTCGATTGGAAATAGGTACATAGGTATCTAATTAGCGTCATTACATTATGATTATTTTGTTTCCAAATAGTCTCGAATGGAGTAGTTGAATGAAGGCTAAAATTCTACGATTGTCTCGAAAATCTTGAGTGAAAAGTCAATTTATTCAGACGAAAACCGAAGAATTATACTCAGATAAATAAGAATCAATTTTCGCACTCAGAATTGAGACTGTATCGATTTCTGGATAAGTTTTTCTTTTCGTAACTTTTAAATTTGAAGAAAATCAACTTAATCAATGTGAGAGGTGCATCTATAATTAAAAAGATTGGTAGTGTCGTAGTGATATTGATCGAGAAATACATGAAATTTATCTTGGTAAGAATTGCTGTTCTGAATGAATTATGTTCACATTTATATCATCCTGGGGAATGAAAAAGAAAGTATCTGGGATTTTGGAACAGGAAGAAAGCTGCTGTTATGGCGGCCATTGCTGTTAACCCTGACCTCTAATGCAATGAAGCTCACAGTCTCGCTAATCCAATATCTTCGCGCATGTGTGGCAACAGCCACGTGCCCTGCGGTTCTCTTTTAGGCAAAAATATCCTCTGAACCCGGAAACACCGAAGGGGAAGTCTCAAGTGGGGTATTAGGGAGTTTTGGGTTATTCGACCAAAGAAGCTAGGGAGTTAAGGTCGCGAATAAAGCTAGATGCAGATTTATTCGGCTCCAAGTTCGCCCCCTACCGTAATTATCCTCATATTATTCGAAGGGATAAGGGTGAAAACCCAGAACGTTTGCATATATCCAATATTGTCACTTTAGAGATGAGCCATAAAAAAATTTGGATTATATTTTCCCTTTTTTTAATAAAATCGAATCAAGCATCATGAACAAATTACGAAAATTGGATTTGAAAGCATTATAAGCCTTCCACAACTTGATTAGCTTCAGATGAAGATTCACGTTTCCCAAAAAAAAAACAGATTTACATTGATTCATTTTAATACTTTATCGAAAACATTCGAAAGAAGTATGTGAGTCGAGATTTAAAAATATCAAGCCTAGGGCTGAAGCACCCCTGATCGATCGCCAATAAACCACCCTTTCTCTCCCCTATCTCGCCCAAATATCACGATAAATTTTTATTCGTTCAGTTCCTACTTCTGGGGTCTCTTACATTGTGCAGAGGTCTATAAATTGTGTCTGATCATGATAACTTAACTAATGTAGGTAGTTGAAAATCATGTTTTTCCTCGAAGGCTTTCTCTCTCGAAAAAAATCTGAAAATACTGCAGAAACATCTACGAAGGATTTTATTGCTATTTTATGCCGCATTTTCCATTCATTACAGTTGCCTTACACTTAGCTCTCACATAACTTTTTCAGTACACACTTTCTTCAAGTAAAGGATGACACAATGTTAAGTAAACTTTAGTGTCGAATTCAAGAATTATATCTCATGGTGTGTGTGCATCAGAATGTCAACGGAGATGTATTATATAAAGTGCCTATTTCATATTTATTACTTTTTAACAATGTTTTACTAAGTGAGAGTATTTTATGGTTATTATGTTGAAGACATTCTCGCAATTATTATGGATGATTTATAATTTTCAGTAAGGGGGTTATAATTAGATATATGGCTCTCGTACTGCATCATTTCAAACTTAATTTAAATTGTTCTGATTTAGAGTATCCAAGATTCTTGATTTCCATCAATTCAAGCGAAGGAAAAGTTTTCCATTTTCTTCCTATAGAGTCCACTTGATCGTGTGTTCTTCCTGACTAACTCCACTGATTTGGCGGAAAATGTAAATGAAATACATATCATAATAATCTGATATTATAACGTTCCCAATTTTATCAACCGTTCGTCATGACTGCCCAAGTATCACTCCCCTGGTCGCTTGCATAGACTATAAACTGAAGAAGTGGAGGTCAATAACATCGCAAAGGAAGATCCGGAAGTCCATAGCGGCCATACCAGATTAGTCCACTGAAAAATCCCTCGAGAAAACACCCATCGACTCAAAGCAAACTCTACAATTTTTAACGTCATAAACATTGTAATGTTTTTTATCTGCGGATAAAATATATTGCTCGTTTATCGTATCTTTCGGAAGTTTGTTGGGTTTCAATCGGTCTGATAAAAATGAAAGTATTTGCGGTTGGTACTTATCAAATCCTACGAATGTTAATAATTAATTACTGGTACTGTCTATTCAGGTACAGTTCTTGATAAAATATTATGCTGGGTTGTTAGGACTTAATTCCAAATTTGGAAAAGCAGTAATTTAATCATTCTGGAAGAAATTTGAACACATAAAAAATTCCTATTCTATCCGAAAAATTCTGTCGATTCTCGAATAATTGAAATAAATTTTGAGTGTTATCGATTTTTTGGATTTTATATCCTGATTCACCTCCATAGCAACAACAAATGGATAAGGAGTTAAAAGTGGCTATTCTAAAACCTGAATAGTCGCAACTGATTGCGACGACATCAAATGAAAAATTAATAGCTGCAATAAAAAATTACATTCCACAGCCCGATATCGGATTCAATGTGTAACACGATTCGAAATGAATATAATCCGGGAAGTGGATATAAAATTTCACGAGTCAATTTTTTTATACCTGTACATACTGACGAATTCGGCGCGCATGTTTTGCAATTCATGGAAAAATGTCATTCAGTTGCACAATTTAAAATTTTCTCCGACGAAGGAGTCTGAAACCTTACGAAGTTCAAAGTATATTTATTAGCGCACAAGCTTTTTTTCTTATTGATTTTGGTTTTAGAAACTGGGAGAGAAAATCTCAGTGAAATGCAGAGATCTCCCATGATATATTTCAAATGAAAAATGATCAAATGTTTCGTTAGAGCGAGCTTTTGGTTATTGAAGAAAAAATGTATTAGAAGTGACTGCATAATGTTGAATGGTTCGAGAATGATAATTCTTTGGTTCGTTGAGAGACACATAATAGTGAATATTAAAATACCTGCGAAGGTGTGTGATGCAGAATGACCACACGTGCATTTACTGTGATCTACGTCCAAGGTCAGCCTGATATTACACTACTAAAATTTCAAAATAGAAAAATAATACAATGATCAATTTTGTTGCATTTCATGGTAACGAGGACGGTTAAATTCGAGGTGATTCCCACAAAAAATGTCGAAACAGTCGGTCGTAGTTTTCCACAATTACCCCGAAAGAAGAAATAGTAAATAGGAACGATATCGAAATGTAAATATTTTGCTAACCTCAAATATATTGGAGAAATGACGACCGAAATTGCGGTTTATCTCGAAAAAAGGTCAATGAGAGTGGCAGGGTTGTGGATTCACGTATCGTCACGAGTTTTGTCAGCAGTTTTAGAATAGCCTGTTTTTACCCCTGGCAGAGGCACGTGCGAACGAACCTTTAGACGGCGTGAAGGGGGGCAGAGCCCAGGCTCGGGGAGGGTTATCCATCGTGGGGGCTGCTCCATAGGCCCTGAACATGGCACACGCGACAGCCGCACAAACAACCAGTGTTGTCGTTATCTAAAAAGGAACTGAGCTTACCGAACTACTAGCCTCGCGCAATAATATAGAAATCGCTGGTTTGATAAATACAAAATTACGAAACTAACAACAAAGAGGAACGACGCAGATAGTATATGCGCAATTGACGCAATCCTCTCCGGACAGCATTCTGCTGCAAACTGACTTATCCCATCCTGTAAATATCTAAATAACCATATCCACCGTGCCTCCTCTGCATTCACTGATACCCAATTGTTTCTACCTATTCATCCATGATAACGCTTCACATAAATTCGAAAATTATATCACAAAACTTGAGCGCCTTCTGTCCAACCATCTTATGATTAAGTAAATAATGACACGATTTGAGTGTGACATGCGCGTATTAGAGGAAAGATGAGCGGTGTTTTAAATTTGACTTTGGTTGAAACCAATTACCGCATAGTCAATACGACAGGTTTGGATTCTAGACCTGGTGCACTGTTCAAGCTCAGTGACCACTCACTTTTATTTTCATCCAATTCCTTTCGTCATGGAATATTGCGTTCGATACATTTCCGATGGGGACTCCAAAACACACAAAAATTTAATACCACATGATTCTTGTGGAACAATAACTAAAATACATTCACCCTTGAAAACTTCAAGAATCTTCACTCGAAAGTACCTCATTTCTTCAAGTTTAAAACCACATGAATCTTTGGAATAAGCAAAAATCACTCGGAAATTCACCTATCTACATATAACTATTCCAAGGAATTTTTAATAATAATCAATTCATGGCAAATAATACCTATGCAAAATTCCTCCATGTTTCCTAAAATCTTATAGTTTTGCTCGTTAAAAGCAGAAAAACAAAATTCCTTGGAAGTATTGATTTTTATTCTAACAAATTTAAAAGTTGTCATGATTTTCGTTTCTGATTTCCATATGACTCGAATTTTGAAGCTATGGCTTCATTTAATTTTCCGGGTCTAAAACACAATCAATCTCTTGCTCTAAGCTTCTTGAAATGCATTACTGTATTCCACAGAAAAATCCAAGAAATGGAGTGTTTTAGTGCAGTATTAAGTCGACTGTAAACTTTTTTATCGTTTCAATTAATGCTATCAATTTTAATATAAAAATGTCTTTTCCGTAACGCCGAGGATTATAACCTGAAATTATCACATCATTGAGTTTTTTCTGTTGAAATACAACATGGAAAAAGATACTTAACCAACGATATTCCGTCAGATATAACTTGCCTAATACCTAGCTGTTCATGAACCATGACAAGTACCTTGAATGTGAAGAAAACCATGGAAGTGCAGTCTAGAATGTTACGGGTTTTTGACGCATATCAAAAGTATTTCTCACTTCAAACTTTTCTCGAGATAAAACCCTCACTCTTAAGCTTTTCTGAATCGAATTGCATTTTTGTTGAGTGGCTATTAGTTAATTAAGTTGTTTCCACTATTAGATTCAATTGAGATGAATGCTTGATGAATACGAGGTCATTCAAACATTATATTAGAGCTGTTTAATCATCATCAGTATGATTTGAGAAGGCACAACTCAGAAGAATATGTCTTTAACTGTAAAACATGTTATTCCCTTGAAACCAACCTCCATTTCTTCGGAAACTGCAATTACCTGAAAACGTCTTGTGAAACTCTAATTATTTCCTTCAGATTGAGCACGATCATAGCAACAAATCGATAAGTTATTCCACGGAATAACGTCCAATTTTCTATTAATTATCGAATAATCCGATAGTTCTTGTAAAATAAGGATGTGGAACTGCCACGAGTTATAAATTTGTATTAATTGTATGAATTAAGAGTTTTCATATTATTTCAAATAATCTTATCACGATAGCAATAATCTCAATTGAAACTAACAATGTTTCTATATCGTTTCTAGACTTCTTACATCATGAACTTCGTCTACAAGCGAGTAAATACACGTGGACTTAAATATTTAAGTGAGTTTGCACAAAAATTTAGTTATCGGTTTCCAGACAATATTTAATCATTATGTTGTTACGAAAGACCAAAAAATTTATCTGGTGCGCAAAAATGAAGTTATTCCTTTAAAAACGATTAACCAACAACCCTTAACACAATTCTCATGTTGAATGTTTGAATTTATTCACTCAGGAAGTTAAATTGAAGGGGATATATAACAAAAAAGAATATTTATAGTAAGCTTACAACCTGTTAGTCATATTTTCACCAACTAAAACTAATAAAAGGTCTCCATGGGAGCTCTAGAAATGTGGAGAACTGAACAAATACAGTGGCATTGTATAAACATCAATTTTATCCAATCGATTTCAGTGAAGTACCAAAGCTCAAACTATCGCCCCCTCTACTCAAATTCAGATTGAAAAAATTATTTACCTTTAATATCTGTTGATTCTGGTGTTGGCCTTATTATGTCATTCAAATAATGTTCTAGTCCTCTCATGTTTTCCAGTGGACTACTACCATTTGCATTGACTAAACCGCAGCGGTCCTGAAATAAATAAGTAATAATTAATATAAATACTTGTTGACGATGTATTTCAAGCTGTCAATATAACAATGTTGAGATTTTCACATGCAGGAAAGTTGTATAGTTGAAGAATTCATGGATTATGCTCTGTGCAATTCAAAAAGAGATCTGAAAATTAGCTATATATTTTCTTGACTGAGTTGAAACTTACTTGTAAAGCTATTTAATGTGATTGAAATAGAACTGCAACTCCAGCAATGTCTCAAATTGTAGGATTCATCAGTAAATCTTTTCTTCTTCGTCGAATTAAATTTACTTGGACAAATGAGCTCATCTTTATAAATTTTATAACCCTAGCAAATTGTGTTATTGTTGTTCGGCTAAATTGTATTGCAATCATTCTGAATAAATGGAATGGGAAAACTTATTTGATGTCTATATAAGGGTACAGGTGAAATTACCAAGATTGGTATTATATTTTCAAACTGATTTAATGATAGTGTGATAGGAGATTTCAACTAAATTTCTTTTATTTCCTGAATTGCTGAATCCTATATTTTATGTCGTTTAATGTTGAGGTATTTGAGGTGACATCTTTGTTTTGTTGTCCATTGCGTCCAGGGAAAAATGATGATATATGGAAAATAAAAGTTTTCTGCAATTAAAATTGCATTTCAAATTTTTTGTCTGGGGAAAATTTCTAATTTAGCTGTTCTGATATCCTTCCACTTTCTTCCCAAATCAGCTGATGACGCACAGCTCCATTCAATTCAAGTGAAGCCTTACGAAAATTCAATTTTGGTGGACGAAAAGTATTGAATATAAAAACTGTTGGAAATTTCTATGTTTTCATCATCCCATTAAGGTATTGTGTAATATAATTAAAGCAAGGGATGCATAAATTCTCTCATGCGATACAAAGTCCAATTACTTTTCAATGAACCTACGTCAACGGTAAACGAGATATTCCTTTATACTGAAATGAATTATTGGCGATGTTTGGTTGCCAAAGAAATCGGCTTCTCTTCCAACTTCCTTTGATTGTTGAAAAAGACCTACAGACGCAGAAATATAATTATAGGAGCCGTAAAAGAATTGAATGATGCAAAGGAAATGTACACGTAATGCTGGCTACTTACTTCGAAGTAGGAAAATGTGACTTGGCACGAATGAACAGAATTATTGATTTCCATTACGTAAGAAAACTACGTTATCCAGATCGTTACTAACAGTAGCTGCAGTTTCCGAGAGCATTTTGGAAATATGCACGAAACCATGACCACTGATCATCACAAAAGAAACTTTTAAGCCTCCATTTTTATTTTGTTAGATGAGTATGATAATCTGGCCAGTTATTTTTATGTGAATTAAATGTATGTATAAAACCTCCCCGAATTAATTTCAATTGATATCATAATAACTAGACGAAGGAGATTTTATTGTTAATCTCACCTTTGATATTGAAACTATAATTGACAATTATCTGATGGTATTTTTGCCGTTCTTCATCGTCCTAGATGAAATATTTTACTCTCTACATCTGTTTACATAATCCAAAAACGATAGAATACAATCTAGAATTTCATTGATAGGTTAATTAGTTATCCTTTTAACGAGACAGCGAATAATTTGGCTGATTGTTAGTATCGAATGCATTTCTGACTGATTGCAACAATATTTTCGTCAATATTCTGATGTTGATGTTCAAAAATGAACGATATTCCTATCAGGAACAACTTTTCAGAGTGATACACTATAATTCGTAACTGCTTTGTTGTTTACCTAAAGTGTAGACTCATTCCAATCAAAAATATGCATTTACTGAATTGATGTGAGAAATTTAGTAGGTGATAGTGGCACGAAAATTGAGGGATTTATTTTATATAAGTTTCTGTTCTAAAACTCCTTTCCTGAAATTTACTATCCTTGGTAGTTGGGTGTAAAATTTGGTCTCTGTTAGTTAATTCATTATTGAATTCTTTTACTTTCTGCCATCACAAAATAAGTAGATTCCTCGAAAATTCCAGATTCTCATGAAATTAGATACTGCTCATTAGACTTCCTTCTAGTCTTCACGTGAAAAATCAGGAGAGTAAATTATTAATTAGTAAGTGTAGTTAGGTGTACCTGGTTATGAGGGATGTGCAGAACATTTCGTCTTGAGCTGATAAATAAGAGCTAAGTTTTACCCCACAGAGATTTGAGATGGAATGATCCAATGAATCTAAAATAATTTTGATGGGATCGAGTGATGAGTTCTATCTGAACCTGAGCCCGAAAGCCTAGCTCATCATTTAATATCTACTTATGTAGCAGGAAAAAAATCGTAATCTCAGTAAATTCCAATTTTCCACGGATTCTTGGAAGAAAGATGGAATAAATGTTTTTTTTTCGATGGGATAAATGTAGCTTCATTTCCCCAAAGTATTTCTCTAAGTCGCATCCAATATGACGAGGATTATTCAAGGAACAGCAAAACCAATTTCAAATAAAATCGAAACAAATCCTGTTTGTCGGCATCCGATCATAGCTTTATCCGTGTATCTTTACTTGGGACGAAAATAATCCATATTGCAGCAGGCTTTTCCTAGTTTCGCCGGATGACGTCATGGCAATTGCACGACGAATTTGCAGAGGCGTCTAGCTAACCTAACGGTAATGAAATTCTGAAATAGTCGTCTAAAGTTTGATTTGCGGCATAATTTCAAGCTGGCGTCCATAACAATAGCCCAACACTATGTACCTACCTAAGCAGTTTTAAACGAAAACAATTCCTTTCAATGAGCCTATGAAAAAGGATGGCCTTCGTTGAAAAAATTTTCTTTTCATGCTCAGATTACCCAGTGTCGAGAATTCATTCTTTTTTTCATACCTTCACTCTCAAAGAAGTCTGAACATCAGGATTTCTCAAGGAAAAACTTCAAATAATTTTCTAGTGTATTGAATACCTATTCAGAAGAAGAAAAAGTGAAAATTTCACAACATATAATATAATTTTCGTCGTTTCAGAAGAATAATATCGATATTACAATCCACTTCAATTGTTCAGATATATGATTGAGTATTTCGTGATGTTAACTTTCATTCAATGTCGATTTTTCGATTAAGTTTTTATATGGGTGGAAAGGAATGATATTCAGGGCAAAAACTATATATTTAGGAAAGAAACTAAGATAAACCAGATAGAGATAAAAAATTCGAATTGAAGGATCAATAATGGAAGGTGCGCATTCAACGATCATTTAACGCCTAAAATTCTGTAAATTTGTTATCGTTACTCATTCCAAACAATCATTGATTTATCATTCGATTCGATATCGAATTTCCTGATATTTCCTGATTATTTTCGATGTGTCCTAAACCTTTCCACAAATTTATTCAGAGCAGAATTCTGTTTCTTCTCTTCAATGAGTTAATTGAAGATGAACCTGTTTAATTATAATCCTACCCTGAAAATAAGTGCAAAAATTATGTTAATAGGGTGCGTACTTTGCGTTGCATTAGTGAACATTAGTGAATTAGCATAAAAAACTTCTCCAGTAACCATGAGGGTGCAGAAAGCGTCTTCATATGCTCTTGATCTCAGTTCATTATCCGAAGAATAAGCTTTATTAAGAAGATCCATGTTTCATCCCTTCATATGGCCTCTTAGATTCTCAGATTTTGTCAGTAGATTTTACTGAATTCGGGAAAGAATGGATAAAATCTTTCTTTAAGATCAACTCTAACTTTTTCGTCTTCATTTGGAGTTTATATTCTTAGGACTTGTTTGGTTAACAGTCAACATCTCAAAATTTAAAAAGGGCGTGATTACCTATAATTAATCAGAATTTCACAAAAATATTATACAAAAATCAAAATTGAGGAGGCAGTTTCCACAACCTTTGAGGATTCTTCCTGATTGTACTGAGAGTTTTTAGGCGACAGTTAGAATAACGTTTCAGCCCCCCTTCAGCCAGAAATGGCTAATATTTTTTTCAAGAAATTCCGTCTGGTCTATTTTAGGGCAGGCCTGGCCGAAAAAGCTCCCTGTAATGGCAGGGTTCATCGACCTCAATAGAGCGCACTCCAGCTGATGAAAAGAACACACTAGGTTATCTCGGAACATTGCCACGGCTTCCACTGAAACTCCAATTTTGTCTGAACACGATTTTCACATGAGAAATACGATGTTGTTCTTCGATTCATTCCGATTTTCGTGTTATCCATTTGGATCGATATCGAGGTGTGGGTGAACATTTGAACTTTGAAGTTTCCAGTTCGAGGTAATTGAAGCATTTTGTAAAGGAAGCCTTTCACCTTGCAATTTCCAACATCAACTGCTGACATTCAGAAGATTGCTTCTCTTGATATTGATTTTCCCGGTGAACTACACGATTTGAGGGGTTTTATGTCGACCCCATTTTCTCCAGGATAAAACGAAAAACCAGCCATCATCAGATGGTAATACATGCAGAAACACAGGACTTACAACAAATATGCTAAAACTCTACTTGGGAAACGAGAACTGTAATACAAAAAAGGAAAATTCATTAGCAAAATGAACAAAAAACTAGAATGCAAATGCTTTATTGAACACAATGAAAACAAAAACATGAATATGGCAGAATAAACAAATGAAACAGCAAGCAGCGAAATGAAACCATGAACTGCAATTTCTTTGCACAATGGTAGCACACTATAGCAGAAAAAGGATTGCAGTTCATAGATGGGACCACACGTTACCTGGTAAGGTAAGGCCTCGTCCATATTGGTGATCTCGAAGGTTGGCGGTTGAGGAAAAGGTCCTTTTCCAGGATAAGAGGTACTACGTCTAAATTTGACCGGAGAAATAACCTGTTGATGGTTGAATGTGGGACTGGGTTTTCTTCCTGCGACACTCATCTGTTGAAGTGGGGTTAAATTTGGTACACTTCGACCTCTGCTCCAAATCGATGAGCAAGTGGACCAGTTCTGGCCAGGATTCGCTCCCCAAGAGTTGAAACCCTTGTACATTGGATTACCCGACTGCTGTCGGCCCATATTGTGGGAGAAGTTGTGACTGGCTGTTATGGCTCTTCTAGCCTGCCCTTGATTCTGGTTGCCGAATAGCTGCTGCTGTCCGGAAAAACTTTGGAAAGCTAAGCCCCCATTCACGCAATAGATCTCGTCTATCGCTGTGGACCAGGGAGTGGTGGGCTCATTGTGGTGGAATAGGTTGGGTACAGTTTTCGGGGCCTGTTCGCTCAGTTTGTCCGAAAGGCTTCCGCAGTCTTCCTTGGTGGCCTTCTCAGAGGTAGCCCCCACATTAGTCGATTCCTCGCCATTGGACCCGCTGATAATACTCTTATCAGCGAGCTCATCTTGCATCGCAGTTCTAGAAGGGGTTGCTTGAAGTATGCGATCTGTATCGCTGGTGGTGGAAGGTGTGGTGAAAAATAATATGGGGTTTGTTGTGTTCTTGACGACGTTCACAGATATATCAATCGCACTTAATCCAGTATTCGTATTTCCACTTAAACTAAATTCCCCCATCAGATCACAACACGTTATTATGTCATACACATACACCAGATGAATT
Organism: Hippodamia convergens; assembly: GCA_038502775.1. NCBI lineage: Eukaryota > Metazoa > Arthropoda > Insecta > Coleoptera > Coccinellidae > Hippodamia > Hippodamia convergens. The sequence goes on along the minus strand of CM076613.1, from coordinate 9,898,283 downwards.
TCCACTAGGCCAACAGCCAGTCCCCACTTTCATGGAACCGTCGCTTTCCCGATCGTTGTGTTGTATCACTTCGTAGTGGAAACCTCGACTTGCGATATCGTCCGAATTTCACCGATCCTGCGACGCCAAAGATCTGGTAAAATACGCATGTGTCGCTACGTGCTGGATTTTCAAAGGCACAGGGAGCTCAATATACAGGCCTGTAACGAGATGGATTAACGATTTGCTACATTGAGGTTTATGGATTTAGGACATTTGAATTATTAATAATTTCCACCAACAACAACAGAGACGCACTTGCCAGAACTATCACAACGCAGTTTTCCCAACCCACCCCTTAATACCACGCTTTTCTTACAAGAAAACATATTTGAAAAATCTGGTGACCTAAATTTGTCCCCTACTTTTAACATACAAACTCCCCATAAGACCTCGTTCAATAACCTCTTTGTTTTCACTGAGATAGTACACGTCGAAATCAAATACCAGGAATACCCTAGGATACGCAACTGTTCAAAAATTATACATTAAAACACCTTAAAAGCACTTTATTAAGAAAAAAATAAGGGTGAACAATTTCTCCCTCTTTCACAATGTAAAACTCAAAGAAGAGTATTGTCATAAAAATGATCTATCTTTTTTACAAAAGGTCTACATAAAATTTTCCCAATCTGCAATTCGATATTTATTTTCACCACATGTCCCTCATTAATGACAAAGTCATTACTTGTTCAACTTTTTTCTCAAACCCTCAACTTTATGCTGTATAGTCATTGTGGATATTTCCGGAAAAAATCAAATTTTCCTCTGGTTTTTCCGAGGAAAACTCTAAACTTTGTCAAGTTGAATCGCAAAATTGAGGAATATGTATTCAATTTGGAAAAATATTGATTTTTCGGGAACCCTGCAGTGACTTGCTGAAAAATGAGAAAATAGGAATTGAATTTTTCGAAAATTTGGTGAAACAAAATTCAAATGCAATTCATCCATTCTGAATGACATCACATAGATCGACAATATGGCGTAAATGTTCTCCATGTTGAATTTTCATACTCCGCCATTTTCTTAGTTAATCTGTTCATGAACAATTTCGAAATAAAACTCTGACAATTCATATTGAACTATATATCCATGAATCAGTAAAATGAGTCAAATCTAATTATAATTTATTCATCAATAACAATTCATTTCTTTGTTTACCTTCTACTGATTCACTTAAACTGTTAATTAGTTGAAAATTGCTTTATAATCCTCCTGATTCATATGTTGACTAATTGAGTTTTCAAAGAGATTTTTTTAAAGTCGTAAAAAAATTACCACCCATTTTCACTCGAGGAAGTCGCGAGAAACTTAGGTTAAAAGAGTAGTTAACACGTGTGTACCAAAACACACCTCTTATTCAAGTAGAAATAGCGAGAAATGATAAGAAATGCAGAGATATGAAAAAAATACGAAATTCAAAGCAGATATACTATATAACATTCAGCATTCATTGAAGATTACTAGAAGGATTTGTTCTCATAACAATATGAGATTAAAAATCTGTTTTGAATTGGCTGCACACGTCCAAACTAAGGAATCGGAATAACTTCATTAAATATATTATGATAGATGAATGAATAAAAGTTTCAATATCAAATATATCATAAAATTCGAAAACAAAATACTTGCGGGATATTCTGACAGTAATTTAACAGTTAATTTAATCATGAATGCCTCAATTTTTTTATTAAGGTAACAAGACTTTCTAAGAATTAAATTTTGCAATGCTTTTTAGAAACATCCATTCACTTCACTGAGCTCTATACATAGATTTTGAGAAATAAAAGCAGACATTATCAAGTTTGATAATCTTACTAAAAACATTCTATATATTTTTTTTTATATCAACACAGTTCCGACCATCGTGTACTTTTTAAATGAACCCGTTGTTCATAATGAGGGAAATGAACAGCGTATTTTTAACTTATAGGTGAGCAGGTTGATAATGCTGTACCAGAAGAAAAATGTAATATACTTCATACCTAGCATTTTTGAAAATTAATGTCAATAATTATTCTCTTAATTATTTGCAGAAAATATCAATCAGAGTTATAGTTTTCGTTGGGAAGGGTTTGGGATTGAAATACATAGATATATTCTCAACATCTAATGAAATAATGAAGAATACACTGAATAGTAATAATGATTTTAAGGACACTCGTGTGACAACTCTTAAAAAAATTAAAACATCAACAAGTATTATGTAAGAAATACTGGTCAACTCTTCATAGGCAAGAGAATCAAATGTTAGTGTATAGCAATAAGACAGGAAACATTTTCAAATATAAATATAAAAACATATTAAGGCTTTGAAACAAGCTCAAGAAAAATGTGATAAATGAAATTAAATCAATATTATTGTGGAAACTATCGTGAAATACTCAGACAAAATAACAGAGGCTTCTATATACAGTCTCAATATTCAAACTTCATAACAGAATTATATCATGGTTTGGTTTCATTAGCATTTTCAGCAGACACTGGCACAGTAGTCTGGGTATTTTCGGAATTTGAAATTTTATCAACTAAGTTTAACTGAGATTGAATAAACTTCAATTCGCTTTGGAGATGCTTGAGTTCAATTTCTTTCTTCGAACATTTTTCTGGAACCTCTGCTGGTTCATGATCTATAATTTCTGACACAGGTTCAATTTTATTTGCCTTCAGAAGTTTCAAGTAAGAGGCACGGTCAAGTTGTAACTGCCTGCAGAGCTTTTGCAACTGTTGTAATTTCTTGTTGGTATTGATAACTTCTAATTCCTGCTGATGTTTGTCATTCGTCAGCTGAACAATTGTTTGGGCAGCGTTTTCAAACCTATTTTTCCAATTGAGAGCATCTTTGGCAAGACTAGCAATTTTTCTTGTCATTTTCAGCATCTCATCCTTGCAGTCCTCAAACATTTTATTACTTTTACTAAGTGTGCCTTCAAAATTGTCATACTGCTCTTTATAAACATTAATATGTTCTTCAAGTTGTTTGATGGTTTTTTCTAGTACTTGGCAGTCTGTTTTACTCTTTGCTAATTCTACTTGATGATACTGTACTTCCTTCTTCCATAGTTCTCTTTCTGCTTTGAGTTCATATTCGGCTTTGGCAATTGTAGCTTTAGCTAATTGCTTTTCTAACTCCATTTGTTTGTTGAGCTTCTTTAGATCACTCTCTCGCGTTTCAAACTGTTTATACAACTCTGCTATTTTCACTGACATATCTAAATTATCATCTTGTAATTTCATATTGGTTATTTGGTTCTCATCCATCATTGTGTTGATGTCATTCAAAGTTCTTTGGAATTGAGAAGTCACTTCTTTTCTTCTATCTTCCTCCAGTTTCAATTTCAGAGCATTCTCCTCCTGTAAACAAACAAAAATTAAATTGTATTGTGTATTTCAGTTTAAAATTTACATGAAAAAACCTGCCAGAATACAAAATTTTGGAATAAGAAAGCTCCTATTGTAGTTGCTGTATTAACAAAATCATAACTGATAACTTTCCCTATTAATAAGCTTCCGGTGAATTAACAGAAATTGATGTTTTTTAAAAATGAATTTTTATGAAAAATAGTTATTCATGCACTTCATTTTCTTGTGGAAAATCTAAAAAAGCCAAGTAGATTATAACAAACAAGTAATGAACCTTGATAATTAACACAGATAAAGTGAAATAAAAAGAGCAGAACATGACTCAATCAGCTGTACAACTAAATAAAGTATAAATCGTGATTTTGGTCAGAATTTTTTGATGTGACTAAATGTAATGTCCATATTTGATATTGATGACCCATCTAATTATTTATCATTTCCAAATGATTATTGTATTTATACAAGAAATGATTGAAAACTGGTGAGTGAAATCGGTTTTGTATTTTGTAAAATACTTCTTATTTCAGGATAATAGCTAAACTACAGTTCAGTAACATCTAAGTGAATGTAACATGAGAGTTATGAATTTATTCAAGAGATCTTCTTGTTAAATTGTCTTGCAAGCTGAATATCTTCTTTCAATAATGGTATCATTACTAAGTCTACCTCACAACAGAAGTTCAAGGATAACTATTCAGAATATTTTATACAAATCAAAACCCTTGAGACAATCTATACAAAGGCTTTGTCACTGGTGTAGTATTAACGAAAGATATGATTGGTTATTCACATATGTACTTATATTAGACATTTTGATGAACTCTGTAATACATATTGCATAAGAATTCAACTATAAACACTCCGATCTACTCATCAACAATGAGATATGCATTTATTCAATGTGTTCGCTCATTTCCAAATATGTTCAACCACTCTAAACTAATTTGTCTCTTCTATATTTTGTTCAGTACACAGCTAATGAATACTTAAGGCTGTGTCCTATACAAAATCAACAATCCTGAATCTATGTAAAAAATCTATAGAGAATGAAGACAACATTAAGTATGAGATGAAGATGAATAAAATATACACATACAACTTGTACACTTGTAGAAGGGGAGAAGAGAGGAACATACCTTGATGGCTTTATTCTGTTTCTGAAGTTCTCGGCATACACTTTCCAATCGCGTTCTTATGTCCATACTCCTTGCCAATTCGTTCGAAATATGGTCCTTCTCCTTTGAAAGTAACTGGTATTTAGCTATCACTTCTTGATGTTCGATTTCATATGTACGGTGTTCATTATATAAGTCAATATATTTTTTTTCAACCACTGCCAGTTTTTCAGCATCACTAAGCTCTGCTATTGACTTTGATATATTGTACCATGATCTAGAATCTTTCTTGCGGTATTTTTGTTCTCTTCTCTTATTTTCTGAGACAAGAGAATTGGGAATCTGTGTATTAGTTTCCATGCTTTCCCTGGACCCAAACTGCTTTCAAATATATCTAGAATTATAAACAATTCAAATTACTTGAACTTGAAGATTATTGTGCTAGGTGAAACTTACAAATCGGGACTTAAATCAGACTAGACCTACAGTCATTTCGTTTTATATTTTAGGACGAATCTGAACTATGCAGGGTTATGTCGTTCTATTATTAAACTGAAGAAATTACTTTTATTTATAATACTCTACTATCTATATATCACGTAATACATAGGAAGTATTTTATAGACAATATTTTCTACGAATGAATGAGAAAATACACTAAAAACCGATATTTAGTAAAATAATATACTTTTTGAGTCGGCTGACTTCTTATTTGTCTTCAATTTTTTAGGGTTATATTTTATCAGTTCTGAATTTTGATTGAATTTACTCCAACAGAATTTTTAACGTCCTAAAATTCCCGATCAGCTGGAATTTTTTCTTATTTTTCGTATTTAACTAACTGAAGAAAAAGAAAATTAGAACTGAACGTCTTTGATTGGCATTTCTCCCCACCAGAGGGTTCACTGTGACCATAGATATAGAGGGACTTTATCTATGACTATGTCCAATTTCATGGACAAATAATTTTTTATTTCAAATAATGAGTGAACAAATTATAATATTTCATTAAATACTGAATTTTCAGTAAAACATTTCATATTTATCGAATGAAAGTTATACATCGCTTCCAAATGCTTCAATGAGACCCACAATTTCAGTTCTAGAACTCTTCACCAGAGGGCGGCACTAATAATTAATCATAGAATAAGGTGAACATGTCTGTGGATTTCATATTATTTATCTATGATTTCAATTTTCTAAAGTCATTGCAGAAAGTAACATGGCGTTAGCGTTTTCAAATATTATTTACTCAATTAATTTAATGATATCGAATTTCAGATTTCAGTTAAATATGCAGAGTTGGAACGACCGACCCTTTGTTAGGTACCCGAAGATTTTGGATTCAGCAAGAGCACAGGTAAATAAATCAGATTTTATATGATTTAATTGATAGTATGGAAAACTCACAATTGTTCATTTTTTTTCGCATTTATTAATATTTTGATTGAATTGTTATGTTGTTTACAGGAACAGAGCTATCAGCAGAAATCTAATTCATTGGATTACTCAGTACACAGAATAAAATATTCATGATGAAAATTAGATGGATTAGTTTGAGTGATCGAGACAAGACACCAAACTCTCCTTTCTAAATCAGTAGAGGAACTTGTAATCGAAGGAACACTGACTGTTATAGAAGGTAAGCGGATATGTTGTTTTTACCAAATTTTCATTAAAATACTAATTAATATATGAGTATACGTGTTTATATCCCACAGTAACAGTTTCCCCCTAATTTCTCATCAAAGCACCATAAGGTCCTGAAAGTGAAAGTATAATAAATGGAAATTCCAGTATTTCTTCAAATAACATGAAAGATTTCACTATAAAAGTAGTGTTCATGCATATGAGCTGTTTAATAAAATATAAAGAATGTTACCAATTACAATACTAAAAGCTTCTCACGAATGGCACTTGTGAATTCTTCAAGATAAGAGAAAATTATTGTATCATGTTATTGCAGATTTGAAATGATGGTGAATTCAGTAGTTGTCTTATGGAAAATTTGGTATTGGAGAAAAGAGTGGATGGCTGTAAAAGGACAGAGAAATAATAGATTGGTGCTTATCCTGCAAAATATGATGAAAAATAAAAAATCAAGGTATGCATTCAATTTTTTACTTTTTTTGTGTTTTGACTGCATTAGAAATTAGTTTTTTTGAGCCTTTCAGAAAGTATGCATGGAATTATGAATCAGAGTATTTGAAAAAATTGTTATTTCATTGGAAAAGTTCAAAACAGGCCATCTATGTACCAAAGTCAAAAGTTTAAAATATAGAAATCAAGACATGAAAGGAATCTGTGTTCCGCTCTATAGTAAGACTAATAGTTCAGTGACTGGCTCATAGATGGCGCCAGCTGCAAATTTCATCATATTGTCTTCAGATTGCATGAAGGATTTTTTCTAAGAATACAGTTTGCCAGTTTCTGAGTTGGGGAATGAATTCAAGAAGATTGTTTCAATGTAGAATATTTAATGTTGCACACAAATGGCACTTATAGATTCTTGAAAAAAGACAAAATAATATTGTCATGTTGCTATACCATGCAAAATACCTTTAAACATGCCACGAAGAGTCAGATTATGTTTAAAATCAGAAGAAATTCATGAGTTTCCATGAATCTAGGCATGAAAAGTAATTGCTTTGTCGTTTTTTAGGTGTGCTGAAGTTGATCTTTCTGCAGAATTTTCTAAAGTCAAAGATAAATGCAAACTATTATTCATCGAAGTTGTGTGAAGGATTTTCCTGTAACAAGAGTTGCCAGTATTTGCAAGCAGGAATCGAATTCTAGACAAGCTGTTCTTTCAGGGATATCTATAGCTTCACATTTATGACACTTCTGATGCTCTTATGGAAGTAAGTGAATAGATATTGTGTTGATTTATTTGATTGTCATTGGAAGTGATATAAAATAACTATTGCCTACATCCAAATGCTTTGGTGACATGATTTCACTTGAAAAAACATTAAATTTAGTTTCCTCCCAATTGTTCACCACATCACCAGTAGCTTAGAATTCACATGAATTTTCTCAATGGCAATATATCATTGCATAAGAAGAGAAAGTTCTCGAAAATCAAATTGGATTTTGACGTTTGTATACACCTAGCTATGATAAGTGATCGGTTTTTCATGTTTCAGATGTGAATCTGACCTTCCCTCAGGATGAATGCAGATTATTATTTCAACAAATTGTACAAGGATTTTTCTGTAAAACGGATTGATAGTATATACAGGCAGGAATTGAATTTAGAACAATTCATTCTTTCAAAGATATGGTGTCTCACACAAATGACACTTGTGATGGCCTTATTTATGTAAGTGAAAAATATTCGGTTTGTTCATTAGTTTTTCATCGAAAATTATGTTGTATAAATAATGTCTTCATCCATATGCTTCAGTGACATGATTTCACTTTCAAAATATGTAAATTCACGGCTCATTATGAAACCATTAGCTCAGAAAAGTGGGACTCTACTGAATGGAATTTCCAGTAATTCTTGAAATTGCATCAAGGATTTCTCAAAAAAAATAGTTTTCATGCTTCAAAGCTGTGGAGTGAATTGAGGAGAATGTTTTCCATTTATAACATCAAATGCTTCACCCGAATGGCACTTATGAATTTTTTCAAAATCTTGAAATAGATCATCATGATGGTATCATGCATTATAAGTTGAATATGCTGAAAACAGACGGATTATTCTCCAAATCGAATAGAATGAAAGTTTCTTCATCCATAAACCTAGGCATAAATGGTAATTGGTTTCTCGTGTTTCAGGTATGCTTAGGCTGATCTATCTTTAGGATCTTCTTTTGGCACTGGAACGAGTAGATCAGCTTTTCTTCGTATTTTTTCTTATTGCCAGTATCTGCAGGCTGGAATTGCATTCAGGACAGTTTTTATTGAAGATGTGGAGTGCTGCTCACCAATTCAACTCGTGGGTTCCTTATATAAGTAAGTGAAAAGATATTGTGTTGGTTCATTAGATCTTCATTGAAATTGATGTGATATATTAATATAACGTCTATATCCAATTGCTCAAGTGACATGATTTTGCTTTCAAAATTTGTAAATTTAATTTACTCCCAATTACTCATCACAAAACCTTCAACTTAGAAAAATGTGAGTATATTGAATCGGAACTCTAGTTTTTCTTCAAATTTCATCGAGGATTTCTCATTAGAAACAGTTCCCATGCTTCTAAGCTGTTGAATAAGTTTAGGAGATCTTTTTTGGTAAATAATATCAAATGCCTCTCACAAATGGCACTTATGAATTTTTGAAAAAGAAAACGATGGTATCATGTACTTGAACTATCAAATTTAAAATTCTTCGATAAACATGGAGATTTTTCGTTTTTCAGATCTGCTGCTCTTTCTTCACGAATTTGTTATGTACCGGAGGATCAGGAATCCTGAAGTTCTAGAGACTTTTTCAACAGTAGGATAAATTCAACAAGTTGTCTCTCTGGATATCTATCCTGGTGAGGGCATACGGAAAGCAGTGATTGCGGTGGACCTCTGAAGCTAACCAAGACAATAGATTGATGGCAAGTAATCGAAGTCTGGAATAAGCGAGCACATGAAAATTATCAATTATCGAACAATGTACACTTTGCCAATTTATGTAATTAATGCCCACATCAAGGGTCAGCATGTTATCAGTTCTGTTTCGAGAAGTTAATTTTCGTACCATCAGTTGAAGTTAAATTGAATGAAATAAAATTTTTTCATGAATCATGTGTGTCTGTTCCACCGTTCCTTAGTTTTCGATGGGATGTAAAGGATTGGACACATTTGAAAATATTTATGCTTGATTTAACGAAATTTTTCTGCAGTAGATTATCAATAGGTAATCGAAAAGCGTTTGATAAACTAAAACTTTCATAATAATCACCCATAAAACAATCCCGACTCATCCTAATTCGATGCTTATGCAATAAAATTGAAACTAAACATTTTCGATTGGTTTTCTTCGGAAAATTCGTAAGAAAACCTCTGGCAGTAGCTAATATGCATAATAGAAAGAAGTTTTCTAAATTCCGCAAGTTCACTTAGTTTCTTTAGTTCGACTACTCTATGTAAGGTGGCGCCACAAGTAGTATATGACTCGGAACATTGTTACGAAAGGTTGTAAATAGCTGCGAGTGGCTGACCCAAGTTTAGTCGACGCCGATGTGGCGTTTGGTCCACATCTGCTCTGAAGCGGACCCCGTGATGCTGGTGCGAACCCCAGCAGGTGCCGACATTGGTTGCTGGTGTCGGACCCCGGCGGCTAAGGACTAGGACTCCCTCCGGCAGCATGGTTATCACCAGCTGCTGGTGGTCCTCCGGCTGCTGGGGGTCCTCCAGCCTCTCTGGTGGACCTCCTCCTGGTGGTCCCCCTGGTGGGGTAATTCCCAAGAGCCTTTGATGATGCTATCCAATAATAAAATTTAAAAAAAATTGTCATGTAATTTTTTCAATATCGGCCATTTTACTTTTTGGACCGCCCCCGTATAATTTTCGGTCAAAATCATTTCCTGGGTGACCCCCGTATAAATTCTAATCACGTGACTATAGGTCACGTGACATTTCTCGATTTCGGTCATTTTACTTTTTGGACGACCCCCGTACATTTTCCGGTTGAAATACTTTTAGGTCTGCCCCCGTATATTTCCGAAATTTCACGCCGGCCGGTGAGGCGATCGCAGCGACACTTTTTCGGTTCATTTTGTCGCGATTTTGCGGCGAAAGGCTGAACCTTCCCTACTAAATTGGGGCCTGCTCATTTTTCCTGGGCAGCTATACGGAAAAAATCGGGAATTTTTCTGGCTACTTTTTTGCGATTTTTTCGTCGATATGGATTCTTCCCGGGTTCCTGAATACCATCCTGGTGAAAAAAATCGACCAGCTTTTTTCCTAGGGCAGCTATACGGAAAAATTCGGGCCGAAAATATCGGGCCATTTTTTCCATACCTACACCCAGGAAAAAATGGCCGGTCAAATTTAGTAGGGGATTTTGTCGTTAGTTCAGGGTTTTTCCGCAAAATCGTGGCAAAATGAACTGGAAAAATGGCGCTGCCGTCGCCTCCCCATTCTTCCTGGGTGTAGGTACGGAAAATTTTCGAAATTTACAGGGTTTTTTTTTAGGGGATTCAGGGTTTTTTTGATGGATTCAGAGGGTATACGTTAATATTGAGCGTTTTTTTGGCTTCACATTCCGAAAAAAAAACCCCTGTAAATTTCGAAAAATTTTCCGTACCTACACCCAGGAAGAATGGGAAGGCGACAGCAGCGCCATTTTTTCAGTTCATTTTGCCACGATTTTGCGGAAAAACCCTGAACTAACGACAAAATCCCCTACTAAATTTGACCGGCCATTTTTTCCTGGGTGTAGGTATGGAAAAAATGGCCCGATATTTTCGGCCCGAATTTTTTCGTATAGCTGCCCTAGGAAAAAAGCTGGTCGATTTTTTCACCAGGATGGTATTCAGGAACCCGGGAAGAATCCATATCGACGAAAAAATCGCAAAAAAGTAGCCAGAAAAATTCCCGATTTTTTCCGTATAGCTGCCCAGGAAAAATGAGCAGGCCCCAATTTAGTAGGGGAGGTTCAGCCTTTCGCCGCAAAATCGCGACAAAATGAACCGAAAAAGTGTCGCTGCGATCGCCTCACCGGCCGGCGTGAAATTTCGGAAATATACGGGGGCAGACCTAAAAGTATTTTAACCGGAAAATGTACGGGGGTCGTCCAAAAAGTAAAATGACCGAAATCGAGAAATGTCACGTGACCTATAGTCACGTGATTAGAATTTATACGGGGGTCACCCAGGAAATGATTTTGACCGAAAATTATACGGGGGCGGTCCAAAAAGTAAAATAGCCGATATTGAAAAAATGTCACATGACAATTTTTTTTTAAATTTTATTGTTGGATAGCATCATCAAAGGCTCTTGGGAATTACCCCACCAGGGGGACCACCAGGAGGAGGTCCACCAGAGAGGCTGGAGGACCCCCAGCAGCCGGAGGACCACCAGCAGCTGGTGATAACCATGCTGCCGGAGGGAGTCCTAGTCCTTAGCCGCCGGGGTCCGACACCAGCAACCAATGTCGGCACCTGCTGGGGTTCGCACCAGCATCACGGGGTCCGCTTCAGAGCAGATGTGGACCAAACGCCACATCGGCGTCGACTAAACTTGGGTCAGCCACTCGCAGCTATTTACAACCTTTCGTAACAACGTTCCGAGTCATATACTACTTGTGGCGCCACCTTACATAGAGTAGTCGAACTAAGGAAACTACGGAACTTGCGGAATTTAGAAAACTTCTTTCTATTATGCATATTAGCTACTGCCAGAGGTTTTCTTACGAATTTTCCGAAGAAAACCAATCGAAAATGTTTAGTTTCAATTTTATTGCATAAGCATCGAATTAGGATGAGTCGGGATTGTTTTATGGGTGATTATTATGAAAGTTTTAGTTTATCAAACGCTTTTCAATTACCTATTGTTAATCTACTGCAGAAAAATTTCGTTAAATCAACCATAAATATTTTCAAATGTGTCCAATCCTTTACATCCCATCGAAAACTAAGGAACGGTGGAACAGACACACATGATTCATGAAAAAATTTTATTTCATTCAATTTAACTTCAACTGATGGTACGAAAATTAACTTCTCGAAACAGAACTGATAACATGCTGACCCTTGATGTGGGCATTAATTATATACATTGGCAAAGTGAACATTGTTAGATAATTAATGAAGATTTGTTGAAAAAATAAGTCAGGAACGCAATCACAGGTGAATTCTTCCTCCAGATAAAAGAAGACAAAACATGGTTAAACACTGAATCGATTGAGAATCCTCCATCGTCTTCTTTTCAAGTGCCTGTCTATTTGAGAGTTCGATTCCTTGCCATTAATCTATTGTCTTGGTTAGCTTCAGAGGTCCACCGCAATCATTGCTTTCCGTAGGCCTTTACCAAGATAGATATCCAGAGAGACAACTTGTTGAATTCATCCTGCTGTTGAAGAAGCCTCCAGAACTTCAGTATTTCTGATCCTCCGGTACATAACAAAATCGTGAAGAAAGACCATCAGATCTGAAAAACGAAGAATCTATTACATTCTATCTCTATGTTTATCGAAGGATTTTAAATTTGATATTTATAAAGGATCTAAATAACATTTTGTTGCAGGTTCACCAAATATTACATGATATAACAATATGACAGGGGTTATTTTGACTTATTTCAAAGATTCACAAGTGCCATTCATGTGAAACATCAGACGTACTCAACATTGAAAGGTTTCCATTAAATTTATCGAATAGCTTGAAAGCCTGGAAAATTATTAGCAGCTTCAAACTTCTAAGGAAATAGTTTCTTGATAATGAAAAACTAAGATAAAACTATGTGAGCAAATTTACTCAAGGCATTGACTATTTTATAAGACTTCGAAGGAGAGTCTAATACGTCAGTCATGAACAGTAAAAACAATATGTTTTTCATGTAATTGAGTAGAGACTTCCATTTCCTGCACCATTGATATCAATTGATTTCTAATGTTCATACCTCTTACAATACCTGCACTCAGTCTGCCCCTTCAGAGCGTTAGCATGATTGATGTACCTCCAAGTTGAAGAACAATTAATTAGATCATCATCATTCCCTTCTAACTCCTCTTCTAACTAATAAGAAAATACTGAGGAGAGACCATCACACCTGAAAAATTATTCTATACTTCATCACATACTATATATATCATAAAAATTTATAAAAAGATTATCCAATGCAATAAATTCTGAATTTTTGCAGATAAAATGTATAATTTCCAATGTGAAAACATGCTTGTATCATTTTCACTTTGTTCGAGATTCCAGAAAAAGCATTTGATATTTTACATTGAACAAATTTTCTTGAATCTAATCCACAATAATACCAACCTGGAGAATGTTTCTTCAGGAAGATTTTTCATGAAATTTGAAAATATATTGGTAATTGTACTTAGTATTCTACCACTATCTCAGGCCAATATTTCTGTGAAGAAGTTTTGAAGGTGAAATCATGCAATTGAAGCATTTGAATGTGTGCTGTGATTAATTTACATAATTTTCATGAAAAGTGAACCTTGTTGATAAGATCAAAGAAAAAAATATATCTTTCTGATAATATTCGATTCAGATCTTGTTTCAATTCCAATACGAACGCTCCGAGCAGTATAAACGTCCCTTTTCAATTTATTTTAGGTCATATAAAAAGAATAGAGATGTTTTAGAATGCATACCTGGATTTCATATCAACTTTCTAATTCTTCTTCAAAATTTGCACACATAGGCCCATAAATTCTTTCTTGGTCCTTAGGCAGTGTTTTGTACTGTTCTTCAATAATAATTTTTGCTTCATAACCAATAATTTCAAAAGACAACTTATTGTATACCATCATTCGAAATCTGAAATTTATAAATGTGTTATCACGACATAAAGATCACTCGGAATGAAAAACCTATTAAACAGAACATTAATCAAAAATCTAAAAACAAAAACAAAATATATCGAAACGATATAACATGTTACTGTTGTTTGCTCTCATCTCGAAGTGCCATTCGTGAGAAGCACTTGATGTATACTTTGAAAACATTCCGCATTCCTCTCAATTTATCATTCATTCTACAGCTTTAATGTATGGAAACTGCTTTCAAAGCATAATCCTACATACAATTTAACGAAATACTGGTTTCCCACTAAGTATTGTCCTAATTTCCCGAGCCAATTTTTTGTTGAAAATATATGATTGGGGAGAAACTGAATTTACGAATTTTGGAGGAGGAATGATGTCAATGAAGCAGTTCGATGTATCCGACGATTATTTTACTCAATGTTCCATGCAGAATCACTTACTTCTAGGTAACCAGAAGTGCAATTTGTGAGGAGCACGTGACATCTTTACTAAATTGAATTGTCTCGAATTCAATTCCTGCCGGTACATACTGGTATCTCTTGTTACAGAAATATTGTTCATTCCATCAGAAAAAATATTTATTCCCAAGCTTCAGTTGGAACGCCGGCTTTAGTGCACCTGAAAAACCAAAAGAGAATTACCATTTATCCTTAGGTTTACAGAGTCTAAGAAATTCAATTTGATTTTAAAAAAATATTAGCTTAAGAACATAATGTTTTGCATGGTGTAACAGCATGATCCAGTAATTTCGGTTTTTTTCAAGAATATCCTATATAGAATAGAATAGAATAGAAGCTCAGAAACCTGGAACCTTTATTTTTAGGAGCAATTCTCATGCAATCTTAAGAAAATTTGAAGAAATTTGCTTTTGGCGTCATCTATGAGCAAGTCATTCAACTATCAATCATGCTTTAGAGCGCAACACAGATTCCTGTGTTACTCTCAAAAGAAGACCACAGCCACTCACGAATAGCAGTTAGTATCTTCAATAAAACTATTTGTCTTGAATTCTATTCCCGCCAGCACCTTTAAATTTTTTTCTAATGGTTGATGAGGATGAATAAACCCTAATGAAACAGACAACATACCTTACGTTTTTTCCATCAATTCCTTGTCAATTTGTTACACAAGTATCGAAGATTTCTTCTTGTTCTTACCCTCAACAGACATAAATTTTAACATCCCTAAAAACCACATGAAAACTATTAAAAACTACAAATTCCAGAGTTGTTTCAACGAAATATTTATAAAAATACAGTAAAATATTAGTATACGGTGGATGCGCTTTATGAAAAATCTTCCTCGCCCAAACGCATCCATCAAATTCTTTTTTTTTTTAATCAACATGCTTCTGTAAAAACCTCTTCATTGTATTATGGTTGCAACAATTCAATCGAGAAAGCAAAAACATTTTTTATAGCATTTTTCATATAACTCAAAGAAATAATAGTGCATCTTTCAGATTGCGCCGCTCTGAATCGACTTTTCTACTAACGATAAAATTTTAGAAAGTATTCAGAATTTTCATTTTTTGAACATGCTTGCTCAATCTTATGATAGGAATTCTAAAGAACACTCGATGAGCATACAAAATGAAAAGGATATAGAGTTCCTTTGATTGCATACCTTGGTTTTCTCATTGTCTGCATAATATATATAAATAGACAATTCGCAATAAAAAATTTTGAAATTTTGACCGAAAAAATCGTAAGGGGTAGACCCCCCCTAAAACGCTATATTTTGCATTCTCAGACGAAATCCAGGAGGGTTATAGTAATTTTTATGCATGAAGGTTCTAGAACCGGTCGAGCAGATTCAGAAAAAATACCTAGTAGATTTTTGTCACGTATATTGTTGCCAGTACAGCCCTTTGAAGTCAACTCGAAAATGAAAAATGAAAAAACAACTAAATTTTTTTTCGCGAAAACTGCATCCGATACCTTCATTTTTATATTCGAAATACTGGTTTTCATGGTCGCTCTATCTGATTAAGGTGAAATAATTCCAGTTTTCCCGATTTTGAAATTTTTTTAGTTCAAAATGAAAATTTTCAAATTTCAAATTTGCATATCTTGACTTCTACGCGACGGACCGATGATTGGTTTTCAGAAAAGTGTTCAGTGACATCAACACTTTGTTTCTAATACAAAAAAACGCAATAAAAAATTTTGAAATTTTGACCGAAAAAATCGTGAGGGGTAGACCCCCCCTAAAACGCTATATTTTGCATTCTCAGACGCAATCTAGGAGAGTTAGAAAAATTTTTGTGCATGGAGGTTCTAGAACCGGTCGAGCAGATTCAGAAAAACACCTAGTAGATTTCTGTCACGTATATTGTTGCCAGTACAGCCCTTTGAAGTCAACTCGAAAATGAAAAATGAAAAAACAACTTAATAAATTTTGAAATTTTGACCGAAAAAATCGTAAGGGGTAGACCCCCCCTAAAACGCTATATTTTGCATTCTCAGACGAAATCCAGGAGGGTTATAGAAATGTTTGTGCATGGAGGTTCTATAACCGGTCGAGCAGATCCAGAAAAACACCTAGTAGATTTCTGTCAGGCATATTGTTGCCAGTACAGCCCTTTGAAGTCAACTCGAAAATGAAAAATTGAAAAAACAACTTTATTTTTTTTCGCAGAAAACTACGGCGATACCTTCATTTTTATATTCGAAATACTGGTTTTCGTGGTCGCTCTATCTGATAAGGTGAAATAATTCCAGTTTTCCCGATTTTGAAATTTTTTTAGTTCAAAATGAAAATTTTCAAATTTCAAATTTGCATATCTTGACTTCTACGCGACGGACCGATGATTGGTTTTCAGAAAAGTGATCAGTGACATCAACACTTTGTTTCTAATACAAAAAAACGCAATAAAAAATTTTGAAATTTTGACCGAAAAAATCGTAAGGGGTAGACCCCCCTAAAACGCTATATTTTGCATTCTCAGACGAAATCCAGGAGGGTTATAGAAATGTTTGTGCATGGAGGTTCTAGAACCGGTCGAGCAGATCCAGAAAAAACACCTAGTAGATTTCTGTCACGCATATTGTTGCCAGTACAGCCCTTTGAAGTCAACTCGAAAATGAAAAATGAAAAAACAACTTTATTTTTTTTCGCGAAAACTACATCGGATACCTTCATTTTTATATTCGAAATACTGGTTTTCGAGGTCGCTCTATCTGATAAAGGTGAAATAATTCCAGTTTTCCCGATTTTGAAATTTTTTTAGTTCAAAATGAAAATTTTCAAATTTCAAACTTGCATATCTTGACTTCTACGCGACGGACCGATGATTGGTTTTCAGAAAAGTGATCAGTGACATCAACACTTTGTTTCTAATACAAAAAAACGCAATAAAAAATTTTGAAATTTTGACCGAAAAAATCGTAAGGGGTAGACCCCCCCTAAAACGCTATATTTTGCATTCTCAGACGAAATCTAGGAGAGTTAGAAAAATTTTTGTGCATGAAGGTTCTAGAACCGGTCGAGCAGATTCAGAAAAAACACCTAGTAGATTTCTGTCACGTATATTGTTGCCAGTACAGCCCTTTGAAGTCAACTCGAAAATGAAAAATGAAAAAACAACTTAATTTTTTTTCGCGAAAACTACATCGGATACCTTCATTTTTATATTCGAAATACTGGTTTTCGTGGTCGCTCTATCTGATCAAGGTTAAATAATTCCAGTTTTCCCGATTTTGAAATTTTTTTAGTTCAAAATGAAAATTTTCAAATTTCAAACTTGCATATCTTGACTTCTACGCGACGGACCGATGATTGGTTTTCAGAAAAGTGATCAGTGACATCAACACTTTGTTTCTAATACAAAAAAACGCAATAAAAAATTTTGAAATTTTGACCGAAAAAATCGTAAGGGGTAGACCCCCCCTAAAACGCTATATTTTGCATTCTCAGACGAAATCCAGGAGGGTTATAGAAATGTTTGTGCATGGAGGTTCTAGAACCGGTCGAGCAGATCCAGAAAAAACACCTAGTAGATTTCTGTCACGCATATTGTTGCCAGTACAGCCCTTTGAAGTCAACTCGAAAATGAAAAATGAAAAAAACAACTTTATTTTTTTTCGCGAAAACTACATTGGATACCTTCATTTTTATATTCGAAATACTGGTTTTCGAGGTCGCTCTATCTGATAAAGGTGAAATAATTCCAGTTTTCCCGATTTTGAAATTTTTTTAGTTCAAAATGAAAATTTTCAAATTTCAAACTTGCATATCTTGACTTCTACGCGACGGACCGATGATTGGTTTTCAGAAAAGTGATCAGTGACATCAACACTTTGTTTCTAATACAAAAAAACGCAATTAAAAATTTTGAAATTTTGACCGAAAAAATCGTAAGGGGTAGACCCCCCCTAAAACGCTATATTTTGCATTCTCAGACGAAATCCAGGAGGGTTATAGAAATGTTTGTGCATGGAGGTTCTAGAACCGGTCGAGCAGATCCAGAAAAAATACCTAGTAGATTTCTGTCACGGATATTGTTGCCAGTACAGCCCTTTGAAGTCAACTGAAAATGAAAATTGAAAAAACAACTTTATTTTTTTTCGCGCAAACTACATCCGATACCTTCATTTTTATATTCGAAATACTGGTTTTCGTGGTCGCTCTATCTGATTAAGGTGAAATAATTCCAGTTTTCCCGATTTTGAAATTTTTTTAGTTCAAAATGAAAATTTTCAAATTTCAAACTTGCATATCTTGACTTCTACGCGACGGACCGATGATTGGTTTTCAGAAAAGTGATCAGTGACATCAACACTTTGTTTCTAATACAAAAAAACGCAATAAAAAATTTTGAAATTTTGACCGAAAAAATCGTAAGGGGTAGACCCCCCCTAAAACGCTATATTTTGCATTCTCAGACGAAATCCAGTAGGGTTATAGAAATGTTTGTGCATGGAGGTTCTAGAACCGGTCGAGCAGATTCAGAAAAAACACCTAGTAGATTTCTGTCACGGATATTGTTGCCAGTACAGCCCTTTGAAGTCAACTAGAAAATGAAAATTGAAAAAAACAACTTTATTTTTTTTCGCGCAAACTACATCCGATACCTTCATTTTTATATTCGAAATACTGGTTTTCCTGGTCGCTCTATCTGATTAAGGTGAAATAATTCCAGTTTTCCCGATTTTGAAATTTTTTTAGTTCAAAATGAAAATTTTCAAATTTCAAATTTGCATATCTTGACTTCTACGCGACGGACCGATGATTGGTTTTCAGAAAAGTGATCAGTGACATCAACACTTTCATTTCTAATACAAAAAAACGCAATAAAAAATTTTGAAATTTTGACCGAAAAAATCGTAAGGGGTAGACCCCCCCTAAAACGCTATATTTTGCATTCTCAGACGAAATCCAGGAGGGTAATGGAAATGTTTGTGCATGGAGGTTCTAGAACCGGTCGAGCAGATTCAGAAAACACCTAGTAGATTTCTGTCACGCATATTGTTGCCAGTACAGCCCTTTGAAGTCAACTAGAAAATGAAAATTGAAAAAACAACTTAATTTTTTTTCGCGAAAACTACATCCGATACCTTCATTTTTATATTCGAAATACTGGTTTTCGAGGTCGCTCTATCTGATGAAGGTGAAATAATTCCAGTTTTCCCGATTTTGAAATTTTTTTAGTTCAAAATGAAAATTTTCAAATTTCAAATTTGCATATCTTGACTTCTACGCGACGGACCGATGATTGGTTTTCAGAAAAGTGATCAGTGACATCAACACTTTGTTTCTAATACAAAAAAACGCAATAAAAAATTTTGAAATTTTGACCGAAAAAATCGTAAGGGGTAGACCCCCCCTAAAACGCTATATTTTGCATTCTCAGACGAAATCCAGGAGGGTTATAGAAATGTTTGTGCATGGAGGTTCTAGAACCGGTCGAGCAGATTCAGAAAAAACACCTAGTAGATTTCTGTCACGTATATTGTTGCCAGTACAGCCCTTTGAAGTCAACTAGAAAATGAAAATTGAAAAAACAACTTTATTTTTTTTCGCGCAAACTACATCCGATACCTTCATTTTTATATTCGAAATACTGGTTTTCGAGGTCGCTCTATCTGATTAAGGTGAAATAATTCCAGTTTTCCCGATTTTGAAATTTTTTTAGTTCAAAATGAAAATTTTCAAATTTCAAACTTGCATATCTTGACTTCTACGCGACGGACCGATGATTGGTTTTCAGAAAAGTGATCAGTGACATCAACACTTTGTTTCTAATACAAAAAAACGCAATAAAAAATTTTGAAATTTTGACCGAAAAAATCGTAAGGGGTAGACCCCCCCTAAAACGCTATATTTTGCATTCTCAGACGAAATCCAGGAGGGTTATAGAAATGTTTGTGCATGGAGGTTCTAGAACCGGTCGAGCAGATTCAGAAAAAACACCTAGTAGATTTCTGTCACGATATTGTTGCCAGTACAGCCCTTTGAAGTCAACTAGAAAATGAAAATTGAAAAAAACAACTTTATTTTTTTCGCGAAAACTACATCCGATACCTTCATTTTTATATTCGAAATACTGGTTTTCGAGGTCGCTCTATCTGATTAAGGTGAAATAATTCCAGTTTTCCCGATTTTGAAATTTTTTTAGTTCAAAATGAAAATTTTCAAATTTCAAATTTGCATATCTTGACTTCTACGCGACGGACCGATGATTGGTTTTCAGAAAAGTGATCAGTGACATCAACACTTCATTTCTAATACAAAAAAACGCAATAAAAAATTTTGAAATTTTGACCGAAAAAATCGTAAGGGGTAGACCCCCCCTAAAACGCTATATTTTGCATTCTCAGACGAAATCCAGGAGGGTAATAGAAATGTTTGTGCATGGAGGTTCTAGAACCGGTCGAGCAGATTCAGAAAAAACACCTAGTAGATTTCTGTCACGCATATTGTTGCCAGTACAGCCCTTTGAAGTCAACTAGAAAATGAAAATTGAAAAAACAACTTAATTTTTTTTCGCGAAAACTACATCCGATACCTTCATTTTTATATTCGAAATACTGGTTTTCAAGGTCGCTCTATCTGATGAAGGTGAAATAATTCCAGTTTTCCCGATTTTGAAATTTTTTTAGTTCAAAATGAAAATTTTCAAATTTCAAACTTGCATATCTTGACTTCTACGCGACGGACCGATGATTGGTTTTCAGAAAAGTGATCAGTGACATCAACACTTTGTTTCTAATACAAAAAAACGCAATAAAAAATTTTGAAATTTTGACCGAAAAAATCGTAAGGGGTAGACCCCCCCTAAAACGCTATATTTTGCATTCTCAGACGAAATCCAGGAGAGTTATAGAAAATGTTTGTGCATGGAGGTTCTAGAACCGGTCGAGCAGATTCAGAAAAAACACCTAGTAGATTTCTGTCACGCATATTGTTGCCAGTACAGCCCTTTGAAGTCAACTCGAAAATGAAAATTGAAAAAACAACTTTATTTTTTTTCGCGCAAACTACATCCGATACCTTCATTTTTATATTCGAAATACTGGTTTTCGTGGTCGCTCTATCTGATAAAGGTGAAATAATTCCAGTTTTCCCGATTTTGAAATTTTTTTAGTTCAAAATGAAAATTTTCAAATTTCAAATTTGCATATCTTGACTTCTACGCGACGGACCGATGATTGGTTTTCAGAAAAGTGATCAGTGACATCAACACTTTGTTTCTAATACAAAAAAACGCGATAAAAAATTTTGAAATTTTGACCGAAAAAATCGTAAGGGGTAGACCCCCCCTAAAACGCTATATTTTGCATTCTCAGACGAAATCCAGGAGAGTTATAGAAATTTTTGTGCATGGAGGTTCTAGAACCGGTCGAGCAGATTCAGAAAAAACACCTAGTAGATTTCTGTCACGCATATTGTTGCCAGTACAGCCCTTTGAAGTCAACTCGAAAATGAAAAATGAAAAAACAACTTTATTTTTTTTCGCGAAAACTACATCCGATACCTTCATTTTTATATTCGAAATACTGGTTTTCGAGGTCGCTCTATCTGATAAAGGTGAAATAATTCCAGTTTTCCCGATTTTGAAATTTTTTTAGTTCAAAATGAAAATTTTCAAATTTCAAATTTGCATATCTTGACTTCTACGCGACGGACCGATGATTGGTTTTCAGAAGAGTGATCAGTGACATCAACACTTTGTTTCCAATACAAAAAAACGCAATAAAAAATTTTGAAATTTTGACCGAAAAAATCGTAAGGGGTAGACCCCCCCTAAAACGCTATATTTTGCATTCTCAGACGCAATCTAGGAGAGTTATAGAAATTTTTGTGCATGGAGGTTCTAGAACCGGTCGAGCAGATTCAGAAAAAACACCTAGTAGATTTCTGTCACGCATATTGTTGCCAGTACAGCCCTTTGAAGTCAACTAGAAAATGAAAATTGAAAAAACAACTTTATTTTTTTTCGCGAAAACTACATCGGATACCTTCATTTTTATATTCGAAATACTGGTTTTCGTGGTCGCTCTATCTGATTGAGGTTAAATAATTCCAGTTTTCCCGATTTTGAAATTTTTTTAGTTCAAAATGAAAATTTTCAAATTTCAAACTTGCATATCTTGACTTCTACGCGACGGACCGATGATTGGTTTTCAGAAAAGTGATCAGTGACATCAACACTTTGTTTCTAATACAAAAAAACGCAATAAAAAATTTTGAAATTTTGACCGAAAAAATCGTAAGGGGTAGACCCCCCCTAAAACGCTATATTTTGCATTCTCAGACGCAATCTAGGAGGGTTAGAGAAATTTTTGTGCATGGAGGTTCTAGAACCGGTCGAGCAGATTCAGAAAAAACACCTAGTAGATTTCTGTCACGCATATTGTTGCCAGTACAGCCCTTTGAAGTCAACTAGAAAATGAAAAATGAAAAAACAACTTTATTTTTTTTCGCAAAAACTACATCCGATACCTTCATTTTTATATTCGAAATACTGGTTTTCGTGGTCGCTCTATCTGATAAAGGTGAAATAATTCCAGTTTTCCCGATTTTGAAATTTTTTTAGTTCAAAATGAAAATTTTCAAATTTCAAATTTGCATATCTTGACTTCTACGCGACGGACCGATGATTGGTTTTCAGAAAAGTGATCAGTGACATCAACACTTTGTTTCTAATACAAAAAAAACGCAATAAAAAATTTTGAAATTTTGACCGAAAAAATTGTAAGGGGTAGACCCCCCCTAAAACGCTATATTTTGCATTCTCAGACGCAATCTAGGAGGGTTAGAAAAATTTTTGTGCATGGAGGTTCTAGAACCGGTCGAGCAGATTCAGAAAAACACCTAGTAGATTTCTGTCACGTATATTGTTGCCAGTACAGCCCTTTGAAGTCAACTCGAAAATGAAAAATGAAAAAACAACTTTATTTTTTTTTCGAGAAAACTACATCGGATACCTTCATTTTTATATTCGAAATACTGGTTTTCGTGGTCGCTCTATCTGATTAAGGTAAAATAATTCCAGTTTTCCCGATTTTGAAATTTTTTTAGTTCAAAATGAAAATTTTCAAATTTCAAACTTGCATATCTTGACTTCTACGCGACGGACCGATGATTGGTTTTCAGAAAAGTGATCAGTGACATCAACACTTTGTTTCTAATACAAAAAAACGCAATAAAAAATTTTGAAATTTTGACCGAAAAAATCGTAAGGGGTAGACCCCCCCTAAAACGCTATATTTTGCATTCTCAGACGAAATCCAGGAGGGTAATAGAAATGTTTGTGCATGGAGGTTCTAGAACCGGTCGAGCAGATTCAGAAAAAACACCTAGTAGATTTCTGTCACGTATATTGTTGCCAGTACAGCCCTTTGAAGTCAACTCGAAAATGAAAAATGAAAAAACAACTTTATTTTTTTTCGCGAAAACTACATCCGATACCTTCATTTTTATATTCGAAATACTGGTTTTCGTGGTCGCTCTATCTGATCAAGGTAAAATAATTCCAGTTTTCCCGATTTTGAAATTTTTTTAGTTCAAAATGAAAATTTTCAAATTTCAAACTTGCATATCTTGACTTCTACGCGACGGACCGATGATTGGTTTTCAGAAAAGTGATCAGTGACATCAACACTTTGTTTCTAATACAAAAAAACGCAATAAAAAATTTTGAAATTTTGACCGAAAAAATCGTAAGGGGTAGACCCCCCCTAAAACGCTATATTTTGCATTCTCAGACGAAATCCAGGAGGGTTATGGAAATGTTTGTGCATGGAGGTTCTAGAACCGGTCGAGCAGATTCAGAAAAAACACCTAGTAGATTTCTGTCACGCATATTGTTGCCAGTACAGCCCTTTGAAGTCAACTAGAAAATGAAAATTGAAAAAACAACTTTATTTTTTTTCGCGAAAACTACATCCGATACCTTCATTTTTATATTCGAAATACTGGTTTTCGAGGTCGCTCTATCTGATGAAGGTGAAATAATTCCAGTTTTCCCGATTTTGAAATTTTTTTAGTTCAAAATGAAAATTTTCAAATTTCAAACTTGCATATCTTGACTTCTACGCGACGGACCGATGATTGGTTTTCAGAAAAGTGATCAGTGACATCAACACTTTGTTTCTAATACAAAAAAACGCAATAAAAAATTTTGAAATTTTGACCGAAAAAATCGTAAGGGGTAGACCCCCCCTAAAACGCTATATTTTGCATTCTCAGACGAAATCCAGGAGGGTTATAGAAATGTTTGTGCATGGAGGTTCTAGAACCGGTCGAGCAGATCCAGAAAAAACACCTAGTAGATTTCTGTCACGCATATTGTTGCCAGTACAGCCCTTTGAAGTCAACTCGAAAATGAAAAATGAAAAAACAACTTTATTTTTTTTCGCGAAAACTACATCCGATACCTTCATTTTTATATTCGAAATACTGGTTTTCGTCGTCGCTCTATCTGATTAAGGTCAAATAATTCCAGTTTTCCCGATTTTGAAATTTTTTTAGTTCAAAATGAAAATTTTCAAATTTCAAACTTGCATATCTTGACTTCTACGCGACGGACCGATGATTGGTTTTCAGAAAAGTGATCAGTGACATCAACACTTTGTTTCTAATACAAAAAAAACGCAATAAAAAATTTTGAAATTTTGACCGAAAAAATCGTAAGGGGTAGACCCCCCCTAAAACGCTATATTTTGCATTCTCAGACGAAATCCAGGAGGGTTATAGAAATGTTTGTGCAGGGAGGTTCTAGAACCGGTCGAGCAGATCCAGAAAAAACACCTAGTAGATTTCTGTCACGCATATTGTTGCCAGTACAGCCCTTTGAAGTCAACTCGAAAATGAAAAATGAAAAAACAACTTTATTTTTTTTCGCGAAAACTACATCCGATACCTTCATTTTTATATTCGAAATACTGGTTTTCGAGGTCGCTCTATCTGATAAAGGTGAAATAATTCCAGTTTTCCCGATTTTGAAATTTTTTTAGTTCAGAATGAAAATTTTCAAATTTCAAACTTGCATATCTTGACTTCTACGCGACGGACCGATGATTGGTTTTCAGAAAAGTGATCAGTGACATCAACACTTTGTTTCTAATACAAAAAAACGCAATAAAAAATTTTGAAATTTTGACCGAAAAAATCGTAAGGGGTAGACCCCCCTAAAACGCTATATTTTGCATTCTCAGACGAAATCTAGGAGGGTTATAGAAATGTTTGTGCATGGAGGTTCTAGAACCGGTCGAGCAGATCCAGAAAAAACACCTAGTAGATTTCTGTCACGGATATTGTTGCCAGTACAGCCCTTTGAAGTCAACTCGAAAATGAAATTTGAAAAAACAACTTTATTTTTTTTCGCGAAAACTACATCCGATACCTTCATTTTTATATTCGAAATACTGGTTTTCGTGGTCGCTCTATCTGATTAAGGTTAAATAATTCCAGTTTTCCGATTTTGAAATTTTTTTAGTTCAAAATGAAAATTTTCAAATTTCAAACTTGCATATCTTGACTTCTACGCGACGGACCGATGATTGGTTTTCAGAAAAGTGATCAGTGACATCAACACTTTGTTTCTAATACAAAAAAACGCGATAAAAAATTTTGAAATTTTGACCGAAAAAATCGTAAGGGGTAGACCCCCCCTAAAACGCTATATTTTGCATTCTCAGACGAAATCCAGGAGGTTATAGAAATGTTTGTGCATGGAGGTTCTAGAACCGGTCGAGCAGATTCAGAAAAAACACCTAGTAGATTTCTGTCACGTATATTGTTGCCAGTACAGCCCTTTGAAGTCAACTCGAAAATGAAAATTGAAAAAAACAACTTTATTTTTTTTCGCGCAAACTACATCCGATACCTTCATTTTTATATTCGAAATACTGGTTTTCGTGGTCGCTCTATCTGATTAAGGTAAAATAATTCCAGTTTTCCCGATTTTGAAATTTTTTTAGTTCAAAATGAAAATTTTCAAATTTCAAATTTGCATATCTTGACTTCTACGCGACGGACCGATGATTGGTTTTCAGAAAAGTGATCAGTGACATCAACACTTTGTTTCTAATACAAAAAAACGCAATAAAAAATTTTGAAATTTTGACCGAAAAAATCGTAAGGGGTAGACCCCCCCTAAAACGCTATATTTTGCATTCTCAGACGAAATCCAGGAGGGTAATAGAAATGTTTGTGCATGGAGGTTCTAGAACCGGTCGAGCAGATCCAGAAAAAACACCTAGTAGATTTCTGTCACGCATATTGTTGCCAGTACAGCCCTTTGAAGTCAACTAGAAAATGAAAATTGAAAAAACAACTTTATTTTTTTTCGCGAAAACTACATCCGATACCTTCATTTTTATATTCGAAATACTGGTTTTCGAGGTCGCTCTACTGATTAAGGTGAAATAATTCCAGTTTTCCCGATTTTGAAATTTTTTTAGTTCAAAATGAAAATTTTCAAATTTCAAATTTGCATATCTTGACTTTACGCGACGGACCGATGATTGGTTTTCAGAAGAGTGATCAGTGACATCAACACTTTGTTTCTAATACAAAAAAACGCAATAAAAAATTTTGAAATTTTGACCGAAAAAATCGTAAGGGGTAGACCCCCCCTAAAACGCTATATTTTGCATTCTCAGACGAAATCTAGGAGAGTTATAGAAATGTTTGTGCATGGAGGTTCTAGAACCGGTCGAGCAGATTCAGAAAAAACACCTAGTAGATTTCTGTCACGCATATTGTTGCCAGTACAGCCCTTTGAAGTCAACTAGAAAATGAAAATTGAAAAAACAACTTTATTTTTTTTCGCGAAAACTACATCGGATACCTTCATTTTTATATTCGAAATACTGGTTTTCGAGGTCGCTCTATCTGATAAAGGTGAAATAATTCCAGTTTTCCCGATTTTGAAATTTTTTTAGTTCAAAATGAAAATTTTCAAATTTCAAACTTGCATATCTTGACTTCTACGCGACGGACCGATGATTGGTTTTCGAAAAGTGATCAGTGACATCAACACTTTGTTTCTAATACAAAAAAACGCAATAAAAAATTTTGAAATTTTGACCGAAAAAATCGTAAGGGGTAGACCCCCCCTAAAACGCTATATTTTGCATTCTCAGACGAAATCCAGGAGGGTTATGGAAATGTTTGTGCATGGAGGTTCTAGAACCGGTCGAGCAGATTCAGAAAAAACACCTAGTAGATTTCTGTCACGCATATTGTTGCCAGTACAGCCCTTTGAAGTCAACTCGAA
Source organism: Hippodamia convergens (assembly GCA_038502775.1). Classification (NCBI taxonomy): domain Eukaryota; kingdom Metazoa; phylum Arthropoda; class Insecta; order Coleoptera; family Coccinellidae; genus Hippodamia; species Hippodamia convergens. Next base: position 9,870,587 of record CM076613.1, on the reverse strand, counting down.
AATGAAAAATGAAAAAACAACTTAATTTTTTTTCGCGAAAACTACATCCGATACCTTCATTTTTATATTCGAAATACTGGTTTTCGAGGTCGCTCTATCTGATGAAGGTAAAATAATTCCAGTTTTCCCGATTTTGAAATTTTTTTAGTTCAAAATGAAAATTTTCAAATTTCAAACTTGCATATCTTGACTTCTACGCGACGGACCGATGATTTGTTTTCAGAAAAGTGATCAGTGACATCAACACTTTGTTTCTAATACAAAAAAACGCAATAAAAAATTTTGAAATTTTGACCGAAAAAATCGTAAGGGGTAGACCCCCCCTAAAACGCTATATTTTGCATTCTCAGACGAAATCCAGGAGGGTTATAGAAATTTTTGTGCATGGAGGTTCTAGAACCGGTCGAGCAGATTCAGAAAAAACACCTAGTAGATTTCTGTCACGCATATTGTTGCCAGTACAGCCCTTTGAAGTCAACTAGAAAATGAAAATTGAAAAAACAACTTTATTTTTTTTCGCGCAAACTACATCCGATACCTTCATTTTTATATTCGAAATACTGGTTTTCGTGGTCGCTCTATCTGATTAAGGTGAAATAATTCCAGTTTTCCCGATTTTGAAATTTTTTTAGTTCAAAATGAAAATTTTCAAATTTCAAATTTGCATATCTTGACTTCTACGCGACGGACCGATGATTGGTTTTCGTAAAAGTGATCAGTGACATCAACACTTTGTTTCTAATACAAAAAAACGCAATAAAAAATTTTGAAATTTTGACCGAAAAAATCGTAAGGGGTAGACCCCCCCTAAAACGCTATATTTTGCATTCTCAGACGAAATCCAGGAGGGTTATAGAAATGTTTGTGCATGGAGGTTCTAGAACCGGTCGAGCAGATCCAGAAAAAACACCTAGTAGATTTCTGTCACGCATATTGTTGCCAGTACAGCCCTTTGAAGTCAACTAGAAAATGAAAATTGAAAAAACAACTTTATTTTTTTTCGCGAAAACTACATCCGATACCTTCATTTTTATATTCGAAATACTGGTTTTCAAGGTCGCTCTATCTGATAAAGGTGAAATAATTCCAGTTTTCCCGATTTTGAAATTTTTTTAGTTCAAAATTAAAATTTTCAAATTTCAAACTTGCATATCTTGACTTCTACGAGACGGACCGATTATTGGTTTTCAGAAAAGTGATCAGTGACATCAACACTTTGTTTTTAATATAAAAAAACGCAATAAAAAATTTTGGAGGAAATAACGTATTATACTTGTTCAGAAGGCCCAGTCCAACAAATATTCATTCAAAATCTTGCCATTTTGTGGCTAGTTTTTCAATTTTGTACCCTTTCAAGAATATCAGTGCCTTCTGCACTTTCATTATAAATAATTATTTCAAAACAAGAGTAAAAGTATCTTAGATTGCATACCTTGATTTTTCCTGGCAATAATTCAAAAGGAGAACATGCTGTTTTTACCATTATTTGCCATCTGCAAGTCGTGGTTTCCATTCTTGAAGGCATAGAAGCTAGACCACGTTCAGCATAACTGAAACACAAAAACAATAAGGTACTTCTTACATTTATTCTTGGTTTTCAAAAATCTTTGGGCTGTAACTCTAAGATAAGTTAAATGCAACTGCATACTCTCTAAAGACGCATTATAGACACTGCTATTAGATGACTGGCTCTTTTGATCCGATAAAAATTCTAATCACTCAAATCTTGCTCGAAGAAATGAGTCACAATAAACCCCGAGACCCATAATAAATAAAACTAATCCGTGGATGTTTTTTCATGTGCGTGAGTCAAATTCGCTAGAACCACGTGAGCGGGATACTCTATCAAATCGTCGCACAGCTCCTTCTGAAGATGGAATCAGTTCTGATTGTCCTTCAGCTGATTTCTTCCTTCTAGACCGATCTCACGAAATAACGAGACTGATCCTGAATCAATTGGTATTCAAAAGGCGAAGAACATGAAAAGGAATAATCATTAATCACATTTTATGTTAATGAGTGATTGGCAGACTGTCAATTCTGTATCATTGTTGTGCGTGGTGTTTGCTGCTGTGCTGATATCCAGCTCAGTAGTCTCACTCTGTCTCGGTTTGGTTGTATATTTACTAAAAAGTTTTTTGTCCAGGAAGGGAAGTTTTCCAAAAACACCTCGAAAGTTGTGGATAATTCGAATTCGAAGAAGTGAGGCTTAATATTGTAAGTTCACAATCTTTAATTTCATTTTCATATTTCAATTTCAGACATTTACTGATCATAACTCAATAAAAAAGGTTAATGCTACTTCTTAAATCTCTCGAATATTTTGTTACTTTCTTGAGCTCCTAGGCCATTCCTCGTGATAAATAATTATGAAGAAAACAAGAAAAATCTAATTCTTCAGAAACATTGCATTTTATTTTATCAAAAATAGATTAATTAACATAATTTCTTCGCATATTAACTAAACTTAAGTATTTTCTGAGTAATCAATCGAAAAGGTGGTAAATGGCTATACTTATGTAGAATAGGAAAATTGTTTGGGAATGAATATCAGAAAATTTTTATAGAACCCTAAAAGAGAGAAAAAAAATAATATGGAAGATCATCTTTCATCCCTTTTTCAGATTTTTTTTCAAATATAAATGTTTTTCCCTTTTTTTTAGATATGAGGAAACTTTCAAATATCGATTGAAACTTCAGGGTTTTCTGTCCCAGTTAGAACAAAATGAAAAATTCATAAATATCAATTGAAAAATTCAAGTTGCAAATGCAATTGTCTGATATGGACTCCGCAACGTTATAAAATTGAATAGTTCGAAGGGTTAATTTTTTTTCATTGTTAGGCAACAATTTTTTTAAAGATTTGGTCCCTCATAATTTTCTTTATTGTATTTCTTCTGGAGATTGTGGGAGAAAATTGTAAAAGGAGGAAAGCTTTGAGCTTATAATTTCCAGAAAATTAGTTGACATAGATTCAACTTATAGCAATTTTTTCAGGTTCTCAGGAAAAATACTAGTTTTCGCTGTATATCCTCATTTGGATTCAGACTGACTTTCCCGCAGTTCACGATTATTCACCAAATAAACGGATTTTGTCAGGTCTAGTCCTTCTACTGAAAGTCCTAACCTTTCAATTAACTTCAGGAAGTTTTGGCGGAAAACTATGTAGAACTAGTGGGACGACCTATTAATGTTCACGAATAACTTTTTGTTGGCGACAAAAGCTAGTAGAAATGCAAATTAGTTACGTTTTGTTGTTCTTGTTGGGCTCGAGGAATGCCATTGTCTCGGGAAAACAATTTAAGTTTGATTCTCACGTACTATCTATGTCCATAGTTGAAACAAATAATAATTGAGCTATAGTCACAGGTAAGTGAACCGTGATAGATAATCCAAATGTGTTTTAATCGAAGGAGGTGTTGTTCTTCTGTTTTCCTGAAAAGGCGCCGAAATGATTCATTAAAAATTCTCCACTGGATCGAGGATGGACATAAGATCGCATAATCTCACTTACCCTTATTAATGGACCAAACGATATTGTGACAACTAGCATCCCTATCTTCTGTTTCATGAATTGGCGCCATTCGTACATAATTCCGTTCGAAAAGGTTGCTTCTCTTTAACTCTTATCAGTATCCTCTTTATGCTGTAGGTATGCTAGTTTTAAAGAAAAGTAACCTTTTCGAACGAAATTATGTCTTAACTTGTCCGTCCGGTTGGTTTTTGGCATTTTATAACAGGTTAGTACCACCATCCATTCAAAAGATTAGATAAATATATCATTTTATCTTACTTGACAGACTAGATGCAAGTAAAATAATTTTTTATATAATTTATCTCTCAACTTGGAAAAGAAAAATGGTACTCAAATAGCTTGAGAAAAAATGGAGTAGAAAAGAGTTCGATAAATATGGATTCTCAAATTCTCAACGTATTGCAGATATAAATAATATTAAAATTTATACAGAAGACAACTGACACCACAAGAATAATAAGTGAAATCTTTTATCTATAGAATGTTAATTACCTTACGATGGATACTTTTATGTCGAGATCCATTTCAGTGAAGCTTTTTCGTAAGTGCGAACTGATGTTGCCTCCACTTCTCATTATTATAAAGTCAAAGATGGAAGATCGTCTCAGTTAGGGCAGGTAGTTGAAGAGGGGTTGTTGTTGATGTTTACGTCAGCCAAGAGCTTAACATTTGAAATTTCGATTCGTAGCATGTTACAGAGTGACCTGAAATATATTTTATTTAAGAAAATTTCGAGATTTCTATCTTGGAATAATTTCTTGATACGTATCACGGTTTTTTGGTCGAATGTGGAGTGAAAGTGTGGTTCTAAAATAGTTGTGAAGCAACGGAAAAAAGGTATGTTACCTTGGTTATATTGGGTAGTTGGGAGGAGACTTCAAAAATTAATTTATGATGTCCAATAAATTCCAGGAATTTTTTCACAGAGAATTTCATTAAATTGAACAATTTGGGGTAGAATAATAACGATAATATTAATTGAATGTTGAAAAACTTCTAAATACCTATGCAATTTTCAGGAGAGCATTCGAAAATTGCAGAAAGTCAATCAACCAATATCTGAATATAATAAATGTCATTTTCAGGATCCACACTGAAATTTATTGTTTGAAACAAAATTGACAGTTTTTTTTTATTACCTTATAATAACTGCGAAAGTTAGGCTTTCTAGACAAGATAATGCTAATAAATCTCATTCATAATATAGGTACTGCATAGAATTTTCGAGAAAAAGTGATCTTTTCGAAGTTATCGAACAATATCAATTTCAATTGAATAATAAGAAGGTGTTTATAGTTGTCCTGATAGTGGTGGCTTTAGTCCCTATCGTACAGCAAACTTAAACCGATATTTTCATTTTGACGCAGATAAAGGCATCATTTATCAGCAGGAGCTCTTTAAGTGGAACTAATAACATCATTAGATGTAATGAAAATTGTATTAGAGCAACAGTGATCAGTTATGTCTTAGTAATGGACATTCCGATATCTTTCAACCCGATATCGATTCAATAGTCGAAAACCGAGTTTATAATTCTTTTTCTTATTTCAGTCGCTGCTGCATTCCCATTGTTCTTTATTAATTCCTTTCGCCATCCACCAGAGTGAAGATTGGTGTATCATGCCGAAATTTGGTTGTTGAAGCAGTCACAGTCCAAAATAACGAAATATCGTTGTACTCATCAAGTAAATATGTGATAAATCCAGTGTGTTAAAGTCTGATATTACCTACACTGTTTGTGGCAAGTTCTGTTCTTAGAGGAGACATTTTCAACGATGTTGTTCCAACATGCAGCCTCCTGCATGTGTTTCATTGTTGGCACTTTTGGAAATTGTGCCGCTTTGTACATTTTGAATACAACATCGAAAGCTCGGAATCGCAAACAAGTACTTTTGCTGAACTGCCTCGCTGTTAATGATCTTGTCGCCATGGTTGGCATGCTAGCAGTTATTCTGATAAATGAGTATGCAGTGGTCGAAAAGGAATACATATGCAAGTGTTTTGTGCTCCTGAGGGCATTTGGTGTTGGATCGGGTTGTATAGCTTTAATTATGGCTGTGGAGAGGTGGCTTGCACTCACAAAACCTTTTCTCTATCAACAGGTGAGCGATTTCCGCCAATGTATTAAAACTGTAAACGAGCAAACCCTTGCAAAACACGAAACAAATCCTGTAGATATTACATAGCACGGGAACGTTGAGTTCTAGGTGAAATTATTTGTTTTCAGATTGTTACGTACGAACTGCTGTTTAGATGCTTACTGGGATTCTGGATTATATCGGCTACCTGGACTTTTCTGCCTCTTGTTGGTTTCGGATTGTATTATAAAGATGGTGCATGTTCAAGATACAGAGATGCAACTACACTACGTGACCAAATATACGCTTATCTTTTCTTCGTTTTCGGTAAGTTATCTCGACAACACTTCCCGGAAGTCAATTCCATACCATGAAAGAATGATTTAAGGGCCAATGCTGACACATTTCATAAGTCAATAGAAACTCTAAGCCACGAATTGTAAAGCAGCACAGTTCTGCAACTGTTCACGTATTTAAGATGAATTTATATTATTTCACCTACTTTCACTGTGCCGAGAATTTGAAAAAACACCAACATTATGTGATATTTCACTTTCTGCCAGAAAAATCATTTCCCCATCAAAATTTTATATTACAATATATTTCAATGAAAATATTTTTTTTTTCGTGCTGATTTCTTCGTTGATTTAAGGCACGACCCTCCTGATGTGCATTTCGCTATTGAACATGGTGCTGGTGTGGGCTTTATCAAGAATGAAATCCTCTAGACGTGTTCTGATAAGAAGAGTTAGCAAATCCATGCTGACAAATAATGGGACGACTTACTCACATAGGACACCTGAGGAAATTGCATTTTCTAAATTGATGTCGATACTTTGTATCACATTCGTAGTGTGCTGGGCGCCACAAATGGTGAGTTAGTTCGATAGGGCTTATTTTAAAGTTCAACGACGGAATTTTTATCGATTCCGTTCCTTGTGAATTGCAAATTATATTTTAAATTCGTCATTTCGGATTTTTACGACCTCTCGTGAATCTTAGTTTCAATTTCTGCAATCGATTTGTTCAAAAGATAAAATGTTTTTGGAGGTATTCAACAGAGATTCTTGTTACATGTTTTGTCTTTATTCCAAACGATAGAATTCCAGGTATTGATAGTGAAAATTCATTGGAATGTTTTATTTGCTTTCGAAAAAACTGACATGATCTGTAATTCTAGGATAGGGAGTGAATTAACAAATTAAAACTGAAAGATTGGAATAATTAAACATTTTAAGTTTCCCATTTACTTCTAGGGTAGTTTGTAATGAGAGTTCAAATGTCGCTTAGTAACTGAAAAAATTTTCAAATATCCCTTATACTGGCACGCAACTGTTTTCGACAACGCCCATACATCATTGCCAGTAATGAGAAACACTGATTGAAATTTAGGTAAAACATGGCTGTCCCCTATGCTGGGAAATAGGTATATCCATTAGCTATTTAGAGATTTCGTAGCCTGCCGTAGTCATTGATTGATGGTGCCATAATATTTCGCCAAATTACCTGTCCCGATTCATCAATGACGATATCATTTTCGCATCCGGTAATAATCCTTGATTTTTATCCTTGATTGGACACAAGTACCTGATTCTAGTTTCATAGCTATGTATCATACAGGGGGACAATTCGAGAAAGTAACTACAAAAAACTGATAACAATAAAAAAAACTTCAGTCTTGAATGATATGTGATTAAATAACAATAACATTCTATCGTGAACGCTCTAAGATTAACTGAACTCATTAAAAAAAACATATTCGAGCCTCCTTTTCAGAACTTCGCAGCAAACAATGTTGAAACTGCTACGAAATTATGTAAAAAAATTAATTTTCTTACCTGATGGATTGGTCAAAGGAGCAATTACGATCTCTTCTTTGGGGCATTTCAAATATTTAAAAGAGATCAGTAGCTGCGTTCTGTTTCAAGAATCCGATCCTCGAATTGTAAGATTGAAAATCCTGCAACAAAGAATATAATTTCAATTTCTCCGATGTTTATCGATTCAGCTCTCCTTCAAACAGATAATAGGTTTTTCAACTCGACGCTGTAATTGTAATCTATAGGTAAACATCCCCGTAACAAATAACTTATCAAACTGTTAAAGTTATTCACTAAACGTTGAAGAAGAACGGCTCATTTCATGTTTATTTTCGTGATCTAGATGGGAATCTTCAGATTCACCCGATACGCTAAAAGGAAACTTTTCAGATTTATCGTCGGCTGAATTTCTCCAATTCCAACTTTACTCCCAAATACTCACGTGCAGGGAGCATGAATCATGAGAGAGAAAAACTGCTGGAAAAGATGGACCACCAAGTAGAGCAATCCCGGAAATGAACCAATAGTTACTTTGATTCATACTCTTAAAATACAGAGTGTTTCACAAGAAAACCCTATCGGCCTTTAGTTATGCTGTGAACTCTAGGAGTCTTTAGAACGAAATGAACAAAAATAAGAGTCAGATCTCGAAAATTCATTTATTTACTTCAGAAGGACTTACAAGGCTCCGATTTTCCTTTCCACCTATCGAAAACATTCATTTATAGCTTCGTCGTCACATCATTCATCACATCATATGCAATAAAACATTTTGAAGTAGTTTGAAATTAAGTTTTAATCGTCACGAAGATCATTACTCTTACATTCCCTTGCTGTCATTTCGATGATGTTGATTACATAGTTCTAATCGTCTACGGCACTAATACAGTCATTATGTTTCGGTGAAATGAAGCAGCGTTTCAAAATTCGTATAATTCAAGGAGATACTCTTGCAGAATGAAATTACGAAAAAAATGTGAACGATCAGTTAAATTGGCAGTGTTTGAAATAATGAAAGGGTGATTTATGTGACACAGCAAATGACAGATGTATACTTACATGCTGGTGGAGGAAGAGAAAATACAGCATGAATATCTTAACAATTTTTTTGTGAACAAAAGTTGAAATTCACTTATTTGATTGAATTATGCAATTCTGCAGTGGCAAACCATCAACATAAATTATTTCTCGAATAGAATGACATTTCTGAATGAAAAGAATGACTGATTCCTACGGAAAATCAATTAATTGTGACATGGGTACTTCATTACCAAAACTTAAGAACAATAGATTCTTCGGTCTATCTGGTGTTGCACAATTACCCAAGTTTAAATCGGCATTCAAATGCAAATCCTCATGCAAATCTTGAAACAGTCAGTAATTGATGGTTGATGAGATTTATTTATAGTTTATTCATATGAGATTCGAGCACACTTTTTTAATTTGTTAAATATTTTTTTCCTCATTCATCTTCATTGATTGTAACTTTTTTGAGTTTGTGATTACTGCGTATATCCTTGTTATAATATGCTTAATTCTCCTGAATAGCTTCATATTTGCAGCAGTGAAAGTTCAATTCGTTGTTACAATAGGGATGGAAGATTAAGTTTGCTTTTCAGACATGTCTAATTTTTCATGCGGTATCAAATGAAAAATCTCGTTACATTTGTCTGGCCGATCGCATAAATACGTAAAAATGATGCTCAAATACAACGAACAAAGATATCGTCCATCCAAACATACCAATTAAATTTTCTGTTTCAGATCTGCATCCCACTGGTCCAGTTCTACAGGGACGATTATCGTATCCAGAGGCTATCCCGATTAGCGGATTTTTTGATGGCTATTTACTTTACGTTAGACCCTTATATTTACGTTGTGTATCGTTACTTGCAAAAAAGCAACGTCACTTTTTGTCCCTGTGGAAAAGGTCCAAAAACCCTAATCACCTACGCCCCCTCTACTAATGAGATGTCAAGTGACACCCCTACAGTGGTTATACAACAGGCTGTCCCGAGCATACAAACTTGAACGTTCGGAATAATTATAGATTTCACTGCGGTTTCCAAGGCTTGTTCGATGTTTTCCTGAAATTTACACCCCATTCTTCGACCTTCATACATTTCCATTGTCTGAAATTTTACTGGAGGCGTATGTTCAAAAAAGTCTGTGCTAGCTTTAAAAACGTTGATAACTCATTACTCTTGTGAATGCTTTTTTTCATTTTCTCATCCTTCAATCATTTTGGATCATTTGAGAAAAAGATATCGTTCGATTATTGAATAGTTCAAGTTGAAAAAAAATATTGTTGACGAAATATTTCACTGAATACTTTTTACATCAATCACTTAGATGATTATTGCTTTCATTGATCTCATCATCATTCAAGAACTGAATGCTGATATAGATATAGGTATTTCATATATACTGTTCATGAAAAATATTTTATCTATCCCAATAAAAACCACATTTGGTCACAACACAATTTCCAAATCCTGGTCTAATTACATTACAAAAATATACGTACATGTATTTATCTTTATGGCACTCATTAATCCAGTTTTCCTGCTGTATATATTTTTCATTCAAAAATTTTGGAATATGATTTTCATCATTGAAGAACCTAAGTATAGGGTAATTCATAAATTATACACTAAATAATCTTATACATAATTGTGATGACATTAAATGAGGAAGTATTCTACTTAGATTCTCTTATTTTAACATTTATTTATACTTTTATATATACACTTATGTGAATCTAATAAAATGAATTGATAGTTCAAGATGTCTTCTAATTTATCATGAATAAAATTCAACATGTTTGTTATTACCTGTTGAATTGTGATTGATTTTTTCGTGAAATTCTCCCGAAATAAATATGTGTTTATTTTTTACCCGAAACAAGAGTTGCGTTGATCAATGACCTGTCGAGTGGAAAATGAAAATCCAATTGATTTGAGCTTCAGCTGGATTAATTTCATTGATAAAATCAGCTGATTTATAAGCATTACATTCGCTCGTTGAACATTCATTTTGTCGCATCACGTATCAGGTTCGTACTAAAAAATTTTTCTAGCTTTCAAAATAATATTGAAATTCTTTTTTTAATTTGTGTTCTTCAAGACATGAGTCAGTTCGTTTTACAGTCTGAATCACCAGGAGATTCTTTAGAATTGAGGCGAATATCTCATTGGATTTTTTCGGTTTCGACATTTTTATGAGGAAGGTTCCATAGAAATGGTTGAGAAGATTGATTGATGATGCTTTTTGGACTTGTTAGTTTTCATATTTCTTGAGTAAGCGACTTTGAATATGAGCTATTATGGACGATTCTGATTTTTGCGAAAGATGGCTCAACAATTTATATGGAATTATGTATGTCAAAAGAAAATAATACTATAATAAATACAGATAGTGGCTGGAAGGAATTGATAAATTAGGATTGAGGAACTGTTCTTGGAAAGGAAACCATTTGGTGAAATAAATTATTAACATTTCTACAATGTTACGACTTCAAAATCAAAGCATCGTCAGAGAAGGAGTACAACCAACAAGTTTCAGATGTTTTTTTAAGGTTGAAGACAGAAGAGGCTGCAATTTTTTCGAAAAAATATTCTTGGGATCAATCCTCAAGAGCGAAACTCTGGTTTAATTCGCAGAAGCTCTGCAATTGAACCGGATCCACCAGTCATCATGCGTTAGCAACTTTTTCCAAGTGGTCACCATGGAGGTATTTCCGAAAAAGAACTAGTGGTCAGTATCCCCGACATAATCCACCAACGAATACCCCACTTCATCGAATTTAATTATAATACTTTCAAGTCTTTTAGCCGATGGCCCTGTGCAGTCATTTCACAAGAGAGTAATGATACCGTTACTTGTAAACACCAGGTCACCTCAGCTAGTGTTAGCCTCTGCACGAAGAAGTCAGTTCTAGTCTAGTGCTTCTTGGTGATACTTTGCACGTGCTTGTTCTTCAATTTTCGCGCGGATATACGTATTTTTAGTGGGTTAAGTTTACAGTGATAACGATGAAGTGCTTCGAATTTTTTTTAGTATTATTCGTTCTCGGTAAGTTGAGTTTCGCCTTGATGGTCAGACAATACCTGGTAATTAGGTGAATGGGAATTGGTTTTAACTTAGTACTATCGAGGCTGTCACCATAACCAATGTAAATTTAATTACCACGACGATATTCGCAGAAAGTTGTACAGTAACTTCAAAGTTTTCACTTTCGTTCAAAGAAATAGAACAGGGTGATTTCACGAAATCAGAAAATTCCCAGAGAAAACAGCTAATGACTATTGCAGTCGATGCCTCGATAAAAATAGAGATAAACGGTGGATTTCGAATGGAGAATCAACATGCAAAAGTGAATAATATGTGGATCTCCTGTTCCAATTTAGAACACTCGAATGACTAAGTTTCTCTTTTGACCGACACGGACAATTCAAAACAGTGAGCTTCAAGTTCACGAACATCATCGTCTTCAAGAAGTCATGAATGGAATCTCTTTACTTCGTGACCGGAGTTTCAGATAAACGGGGACATTTAAGATGAGCTTCGACATTCATAAAAAATTCAGCCACACTTTCCACACCGTCGTGTTTAAATGTGTTTTAAATATTATGTTTCACGCCGCAATTTCGCTGAAATAATCCGTTTTATGTCTTGAACATTTTGCAACAAGGTTCAGCGAATCTTTCTGGATATACCCAGACGTTAGCCAAGAAAACTGATGAGGGATTCGTGCCGAAATATGCCAGTAAAGTATATTCATACTGAAAATTTTCATATGCAATTTTGAGTAGAAATGCCATTAGGTAATTTGATGAGAATTGTTTCTTCAATCTCCCTGATTTTTTCAGGAATTAATCGCAACATCAAGTGCTGCAAGTAGGATGAATTCATCCTTTTCGTAGAATCATTCTTCGCTCTTGTAAACACTACTCAGAAAATGGAAAAGCTAGTGGAGAGCTTGTTCCATTTCCAAACAGTTCTCCTGGTTGTTTGCACTGACTATAATATTACAGAAAGGAATTACTGTCACGATCGCAAAAAACGTTCAGAATTTCTTTGAACTTTTTCGCAAGATGCTGATTTATTTAGTGAATTGGAGATGAAGCTTCTTCTAAATTATTCATTGAAACATATTTTATTTTTGATACTCATATTAACGATTCACGAAATTATTAGTCAATTCATATTTGAATTAACATGAGGAATCTTCATTGCATCATTTGAATATCGACCGTCAGTGCAAGAACCTCATTTTTAATAAAATTTACCTTCAACGAAAACAGAACAGAAAATTTTTATCTTTGAGTAGCTATGATAACATAGTTTTCGAAAATATCGATATCCAATAAAAGGACCAGAGCCCTTGAGAACTCCTCTTCTGCATCTAGATATACTGACACAAAAAAAACTAACTCATGAATACTCGGATTCCACAAAAATTTATTTGTTAGTTTTCCTACTATATTATTTACTTCTGTCTTTTTTTCTCGTTCGGAATCCGTTGTTCATAAATTAAACGTTTCTGGTTGATAACTACATACACACTAATTTCCCTTCATTTTTGTTGATGCAGTGACTTCTTCTCTACATTCCTCTGTGCAACTTTTTTCATTATTTTTTAATGGTTTTTCATGGAATTTTGTAATGAAATTTGAATTCTATATTGATTGATCTTCGTATTGTTAATATTGTTATTGACATCATTAGGATTCACCAGCAACGTTTTCATGTAGCTGATTAACTTTTCTTCCGCTTGCAAATATCTTTTTTATGGACTTCATAAATGTTTAAACTTCAGCGTAATAATTGCTTCAAATTTTTTTTGTTTCGTGGTTTTATTGAGGAATCATGGACAGTTTCATCTTTTCCTTCATCCTTAAGGATTCGTTGAATCATGGTAAAATATTTCAAAGTTGGCTGAATTTTAATGAGATTGGGATCTAGGTATACAAATAGTTATGTGCAAACAGTCCTATTTCAAATATACCTTTACCTTTACTGAAACTTCTTTGGGTTCTTGAGACAAAATAATTAAAACATTTTTAAATGATGAAAATGCTTCCAGGAAAATCGTAGATCTGTCACATGTTTCCTAGACAACAATTTTTTCGAACTGATGAGAGAATCCAAAAAAAAATCAGCTGCTGTATCTCTCTGATTCAATATTTGTATGAATTCAGGAATAATTCGAATTTTATTAATGATTGTGTCGAGAGATATGAATGCAAGAGTCATGATCCCATATGATCTGTGGAAAATAAATAGGAACCATACCAATTTTTTCAATCATACATTAAATTCAAGTTCGAATGATATGAAATTATGGAATTCCATCTTCAAAACATAGTGAAACTCGATGCATTGAGAGCAAATATGGACCCACTGATGCCTGGAGATCCTTGAATACCTACAGAGCATTTCCATTCGAATAATGATATTTGAAAACGTTTCCTGAGTATCCGAACGAATGGAATTCATTTTCGATTTGATTCTATTCAGAATGAAACAAGGAATCAGGGGCGTGAATTCCTGAAATGTCAGCCGAATCCTGAAAATAACACAAAGGATTCCTTCGATGTGCATGCCGTTATAATGTATTTTTGATTGTGAAACATGAAAAGATAAGTAATAAGTAAGTTGGGGTGATATCTGAAAAGAGAAAACTTCGTACCTTTCTGTGAGGGAAATTAAGAATGAAAAAATACGATGAAAACGGAGCATTTTATGAATTTCCAAGCCCTGGATTTTCTCTTTAAACTCCAACAACTCCACTCTATGGGGAATCACTTCCCATTCTCAGTATTCCCATATGTACGAAGATACGAAAATTATAATCTCATCAAGTCCCAGAAGGCGAGACCGCGCTATTCTGACCTCTAATTTTTATTTATGATGTAATATTTCAAAATCTAAACTTTCATATGCAGGTCGAATCATTTAAATGTAGGTCATTCTTCCTTTGCATCGGCACACAAAATATTTGGAGTTTCTTTCGCAGAGTATTGATTAGCATTTTCAAGTTTCCGTTACTTCACGAATTAGTATTTTTTTTAATTAAATTTTTAACGATCTCAATCGATTGTACTTAGGGAAATAAATTTGACCCTTGTAAATACCCTTAATAACTGTGAAAGACTATTTGAAATTCTCTATTATAAGAAAAACACATTCACAAATAAAGTCCAATTTCAGTTGGGGTAGAAACTAATTATCATGGAAAATTTATAATGAACCAGAATGACAGGTACATAATTATTGAATAAGAAGTCAGCAAACCTTCGTTGCATATATGCAAACTCCAAGACACATTCTTGTTTTCGCAGAAATTCTTTCCAATATGTTGGCTACTAATTTCCCCTGATAAACTATTCAACTCTGAAAAATGAAGCTCAATACTTGAAGTGGCATTCGTCCTTGACTCTTCTAGAAATAAAAGAAAAGAAATGGTGATTTTATTGTACGAGGAATCTTAATCAGCGAAAAAGCTATTACGTCTACACTCCTTTTAATTTGAGGATCCAAATAATAGGAATATCATTTTTATTTAGACATTCAGCCAAGGCTGCCTTGATGGAGAGCTTGAGGATTTTCATGAACTTTATTGCAAATATTGGGAAAGAAATTGGAGGAAACTTCTAATGAATGCTAATATCCCCACTGTTGAGAAGAAATTAACATTTCGTTATAATCTCTTCACAAATGGAACCAGACGTAGGTCTAATTTCAACTTCTAGACATTCTACGTAATACAAACAGAAAACTAGAATTCAATAAGCAATTCTAACTATATCGAAAATAACAGAATAAACCAGCGACTGACCAAGATCGCTGGCTTCAAAATTGCTACTTATTTTTCCGGAATTTCAAATGGAAATTTGCAGCAAAGCTATCAAATTATCATAATTCAATCGAAATCTTTCATGGATTCCACTAGCGAAAGTCGAATTCAAATTCTGTGTAAAAAATTGAACAGAATTGAAAACTGTGCCATTCTCAGCTCCTCAAGATATACTCATAGCCCCAGGAACTTTCATATAAACGATCTTTCCACTATTCCAAACGACCTTGCCATGTCTGCTCGAAGGAAACAAGGTCAATTCGACTAATCAGAAGATCTTCAAATATGTACAGTTGTCCTATAATTCAAATCCATTAGGATAGGGTGGAATACCTTCTATTTGGTGTGGTGTAATTCGAGAAAACCTTGTATGTTTGCCGATACTTCAAGAGGAGTAATTCCAACAGGAGCATCTCATTTAACAAACGTTTTATTTGATTTAGCAGAGAATTGATTCTATCTTGATCTGAATTCGAGGCGGCTTTAAAATAAACGTTCCGACGAAATGGTTAGTCTAGGAAAAAGGGAAAACTCCACCCACTAGATGCCCAGAGATCAAAAGGAGCGTTGCTGGTGCCCACCAGATATTTGAATTTTCCATTAAAATCACATTCCAACCACTAGTTGTTATTAAAATTAGATCCTACTTGTTTTCGTCAGTGTTTTTCCGCAGATCCAAAAAACCAACAAATTGAAAAACCAATTATTTCGAACGAAATTGATCTTTTTTACTAAACATGTTGATGTCGAAAATACATGAGAAACATCATGTTGAACAATCATTACAAGGAGATATTATTTTATCAGGGAAAATGAAATTCACATCGTCTTTAAGGTGTTTGATATTCAATAATGTTGAAATACCAATGTTTGATGACGCTTTCTCTTTTTATTTCTTACATGTTGATTTAGGTGAAATATATTGGTTTGACCTTTGGAGTCTGATTGCAAATCTTCTTTTGATATATTCGGTTGATTCTCGATTCGACGAGCATTGTACCTATGAAGAACCTTGACGTTTGAATACATAGCGAAATTTTTTTGTCTGTAACAAATGATACCCGAAATTGATTTGCAGATAACCTGAATTTTTCGGCTTAACTAGAAATTTATATGTTGAAATCCTGTTCTTTTTCTTGAACATATCCATTTGTATATATACAATGTTATATTTGTTTTTGACCCCTTCATCTTTCGGAGAAATAATACATTCCACCTCAATGCAGATCATCGTGTTACGTACCAGTATTTTTTCCACATGTGATGTTGCAAGTTGCAGTTGCATTTCATTTTGTTGCATTATTTCCTGGTGTACATATTATCGAGAATAATTTTCAGAATTGTTGAGTAAAAATTGATTCCATTGCATAATAAGATCAATTTTAGGTAGGATGATTCCACAAACAAATTAAAATAATAATTATTCATGATAGGATTAAGCTGATGTAAGTAATCGCATATCGTGATTGTAATGATTACCATGCGAAAATATATATTTTTTGGAGATAACACTGAAAGTGTTATTTCAACTAACTGAAATAACTTGTAGTTAGATATTAATTTTAACTTTCCTTATATATTATAGCACTACTAATACGTTCTCTGGATTCAATGTAAATGAAATTAATGTATTCGATAATTTACAGAATTTCCAATTTTATAATTATTCGTTAATTGTTTTCTTGTATTGTTAATTCGTATTAATCGGATCATATCGTAATCGATGTTGAAAGGCTTGAGAAATTTGAAAACTAAGTAACCTCTAACTATCGACCCATTTGTTGTATATTTCGTTAATTGATCAATTTATTTGGACGGTAGCTTCAAGTATCAGCAATTATTCGAGATATTGCAGGCGAAATTGGTAGCTGAATATATATTCAGAAAATAAGGTAATTATTTCAACATTCAGCCAAGGGAATATTGCAGATTGATGTTCCCATTTGGGCAATACTTTTGCTAGTATTGAATATGTTTCTAAGAAAAAATCCAAGAAAAATAGAACTAGATAGAGTATTTGGCATATGTAGATGTAAGAGTTCTGAAGAAAAAGCTGTTGGGAGTGATTGCCTCAAAATTAAAGGTTTCGCATTATTTCCAGATGTAAAAAAATGTATATAGTAAATTGTAACTCTGATGTAACTCTAACAACTGATCTAAAACTAAAAATTTTTCCTTCCAGGCGGCACTTGGCGGTTGGTTGAGCCGACCTGCACTTTGGAATCAGATTTTGGATTTTCCATCAACTGTGCTTTTAAGAAATCTGGCCTGTTTCGGGTTAGAAATCTAGGTGGTGTCAAAGCGCACGTAGGCTGGGGTAAACTTCTCTATCTACTTCTACTCCATCATTTCATCTACCATTTTCATTTCTCACATAACATGCATAATTCCTGATTATGTAAATAAATAGAATTAAAATTTTTTTATTTTTCGCATGACTTGTATAAAAGAACGATTTAATTTCAGATGATAACCTGTGTTCGCAGTAAAATTTACTAGCTGTATATTCCTGCTAACTATGTTTGATAACATTAATATTATAAATAGTATGTATATTTGCAGAGTTTGAATACTAACATTATCAGAACAATGATGTATATGGTTGTAGAGAAGTTGAAATGAAAAATAGTATATTCTAAAACAAGTTGCAGAATGATATTATATTACGAAAATCGATAGCTAAATTTTCTGCATTAGAATATATTTCAGTCATGAAGAAATTCAAATGAAAATTCAGAGTGAAGTATGGCAGTTGGTGTGACATACGAAATTTGACAGATCACGAAATATGAATTGATTTGATTCGAAACATTCGATCGGAGGTCAGTACTGACAACCATATATAACTGATGCTGTAATGAGTTTCATTACAGTTAGTACTGTAATGAACTCATTACGATACTGTAGAAACATCTTTTATATTGCACAGAAACTGTCTAGCATTTCTGAGAAAGAATAAAAGATAGCTAAGATAAAAGTTTCCTTTTCACGGTTGAACGAATTGTAGAAATACATTTCTGGAAGATATTGTCGAGATACTTGTCATTATAATATCTTCTTGAGTTACAAAGTTCATTAGTTCCGTAACAATTCATTAAATCTATCGATGAGGGCATTATTGAAGCTATTATAATCTGATAGAGAATATCCCTATTTATCCTGTATTAGAAATTACAAGGAGGCAGAGATGCCTTGCTGGGTGAAATCCATGCAAAGATTTTCAGTGTGAAAATTGAAACCGGGTTGTCTGTAAACGATGGCACGTAATATCTTCGTCTCTTGAACATATTAAACCCCACTCTGAGTTTGTTGATGAAAATTTACATTTACATACATATTATCCGAGATAAAATTTCGAGAAAATGAAGAGTAGGGAACATGAAGCTTCAAACACTCAACTTCCTCATATAGAAAAATGAAACATTACGAGTAGAATTCCAACTATACAGGGGGGTTTTCTTTTCATATCTGAATTCCTTCACGAATTCTCCTAAAACATATGAGAGCACTCACTACTATGTTTTGAAATACTGATTAGATCTCTTAACTGAAATATTCTTTGTTCAATTTCCAACATAATAATTTAAATATCAGCTAAAAAAATAGTATAAAATTGGTAACTTATGTTACGAGGTAAGTAATCTTTCAGACTTCAAACGGTTTCCATTGGACATAGAAATAATGAAAAAAAATTATATATAACCATCAATCTACGCTTCAGTTGATTCGCTCCAATATTCAACAATCTACTGAACATTCTAAAAGTGGGTTGAGGTCGAATTCTTGCCGAATGTAAGTTTTGATGGATTTAAAAACCATTCTGACGGGTGCAGGTTGATGAGAAGATATTATCAACTTCTTAAAATCGAACATTAGAAACTTCCTTCTCTAATTGAAATTTTTTATGCAAGAAGCTGGAAGCGATTTCAAGAACTTCATCGAAAATATCCACTCATCGACCTGAACACGAAAACTCTTCATTGAGGCGGGAAACCTTTTGAAATAATTCATGAATGACCATCAAACGTCACTTCAATTCCATTTCGTTCGACATATTTTTATATGTCAAAAGTGTGTTTTGAAGTTTCTAGCAGAGAGGGGAAATAAGTAATAAAATCCGGAAGAAATCGATTTTCTTGGCCTTCTGGATTTTTTGCTGATGGTTTAAAACTCACTCAGAAGATGAGGTTTTTATGAAATCATCCGAGGTTCCTTTATCGAGCGGCATTTTACACCCCACAAAAGAATAATGATTGGTAGATATCAGCCAGGCAGATATAAAAATGGATTATAGATTATTCGAATCTTTCAAACCCAATAATACAATTTCATGAAAGCTCTCAGGTTTACTGATAAATTGCATAAGTAATTCTTCAAGACAGGATGATTTCGAGAACATCTATTATTTGCGGAAAGGTATACAAACTGTCGGTTTCGAGATATAAATTATGTCGAATTGAAGACAAAAGTAGAATGAAAAAGTCTGTTCGAGTCGAAATTAGCGAATCGAGAATATGTATCTGACTGAATTAGAATAATTTCTCACTTAATTCCGAACCAACTTTTCTCAGGGAAGAAAAAATTCAGCCAACCGCTCGTAGGAATTCAACATTCAAATTATATGCGTTTCCTGGTGGAGTTTTTGCGTGAGTGGGAGGCCTACCTAGTTGGAACGTATTGAGGAAGTTATTCAACACGGTATTTCATTACGTTAATACCTCCAATCGATAATAACAAACAGGGACGATCAATTTCTGTTCCAATTCTCAACTGATCATAGCCTGATGCTTGAAAATGTGGAATTACAGTCCGAAGTGTTGAATACAAAGAAAGAAGTTAATAGCCTGTATTTATATCGAGCTTGCTAGTTGCACGCAACTTTTTTATTGTAGAAGTTTTTTCTAATTTCTTATCTCTACTTCGTATAATTCATTCGGGTTATTGAGCGATTTATAATGTCTTTATTCTGTAATAGTTAATGCTTGTTGTTGAAACTGACATAGTACCAAATATCTACTTAATTTTTATTCCATTTCGTTTCTTGTCGAAATAATGAAACTTTGCAAATTTCTTCTTTAACACTGATGTTTTTGACTGAAAGTCTAGCAGCGATTGAACTCTTAAGCTACCAGTACTGATACTGAATAATAAAGTGCACAAAATTTTGGCTAACCCACTTAGGTCAAATTAAACCAACTGTATATTTTTTTGCAGTATTTTCGAAAATGACTGAATATAGAATATGAAATTTCTGATCCCATATCATAAAAACATTCCATCATATGAAGATGCCTCTATGAAAAGTTATCAACTTACTCGAATGTCCAATTTTCAGGATTCACTTTAGGTGATGAGCTCGGATTCAAAGAATCCATCTCTAATGTCGAAATCAACAATAGGAGAAGATCAACGCAGACGAATAAACTTCAGCAGCAAATCCTCAAGTCGGAACTAGACAGTAGAAACGATAAATCTGTGAGTATCAGCTTGTGAGTTGAGTATATTTCATATTTTGCTCATCATTCTTCCGAATGGAATTCAGCATCAAGGTTTGATAAATCGATATTTGTAATTACATAACCCTCGAACCATTACCGGTGAAGTTTAAGATTCAAAAGTAATGGTGTTTCATCACATGATTTTTTTTTCATGCCAATAAGATACCTTTGGCGTTGCGATAGTTTCATTCGATTTTTGAAGACTCAACGTATGGGTGTATGAAAGATAGATACCTCTCAAGTGAAATTGACGGAAAATTGCTCATATTTCCAACATTTTCGCGACATATCTGCATATTTGCGGCTTCCAAATCGATATCCCATTCCACTGACAACAACGGAACTGGTCAAAAAAAAACCAGCGGTCAGTCCATTCCGTGAATCATAAAAAAATGTTACATATCGATAAACTTTATTTCCAACGGAACTGAGCTATAAAACGACCAGCTTCAGTTTTTCGTCATTCGCGAAGAAAAGCTTCATTGATAACTCCAATCTTGGACATGTAAAAAATTGAGAGGAAGCAATAAACTTGCGGTAAAAGGAAGAACAACGGTTCGATGACTCCATGTACTTCCTGGACACTCCTTCGTATGAGGACGATGTTTTGGTTCGACTCTCGACAAAAGTTCATGGAGGAAATTGCTGAGTTCTGGCACGACTCCTGTTTTTGAAATTGAGGAATGAATACCCACGATTGACGGCCAAATTATCCTATAATTCCCAGGACGTCCTGGAAATATCCAGAGGGAGCCGTAGAATGACAGTTATTAAGCTGGCCCTTATTTTTTAGGGGGAGAATTTAGGTTGACACTGATGAGCCTGAAATTCGCAGATAGAAAAAATAGCCGGCACAGGCGCATTATTTTTTGGCATCTGATTGTCCTATGTTAATCATATAGTTCAATCACAATTTCTCAATTACTCAATCCTTCCAATTTCACAAAAAATTCCTTGAAATTCGATTGAATCTTTTAAAAAATTTCAGTGGAAATTCAACACCAAAAGAATCATTCATCCGAATAAATCTCCTGTTGTTTGTGTTGAAACAGTACCGAAAACATTGTGTGAAATAAATTCAAGATTATAGAGAAGCGTTGAAAGGGTGTAGAATTCATATGCTTATCGACGAAAGTCAATTCTGAATTCACGATTCATTCGTCCTGCCTAGAATGAAGTTTTTCACATGAACTGGACGACTCCAATTTGAATAGTTTTCCGTTCATTCGATCCCCTGATCATCCTTACATACGTACATTGTACAAAAACATCATTGTGAATCGCTGAAAAGGCTTTTATATTTCCACGCAAACAACCTTTTCTTCTGGAGAGAATAATGATACCTGTTTCGATTTTTCTGATAGAATAGAAGAGAATGGAATGGGGAACTGCTTTTGTGTAGTATATCATGAAATGTATCAATTTTCTTCTTGTGTAGCGAGCAATGATAATTGGATCTGTGAAATATCGCGTAATTCTAATGGTTTAATGGATATGAAGAGCACCTGTGCACCTGCATTTGAATTATGCTCGATGCAGGTTAGTGCGAAGATTTCATTTTAACCAATGCCTGCTTGCCCTGAGTTGGATGGTCATATTTCATGTAATACACATGATAATAGGGTTGTACAGAGTTGCTGGTGTTTATGTACCTAGCGGAAAATATGAAGACACAAAAGTCTTCATGAATCGAAATTAAGAAATCCTTATTCTCTTTATTCTACATGACAATCCTCTCCAGAATTCTAAAGTTGAATAATGTAATCCTTCTCATCCAAAGGACATACTGAATAGCCTGTTGCAATGTTCAATTCAATCAACAAGAAATTCTGGCTGGAAATATTGGTATTGAATATTATTCAGGAGAAAACCCACTGCCAAATCCATTGTGGAAGACGAACATCAGTTTGCTCAGTCTAAAGTACGGCTGATATCAACAGATAGCAAACTTCACCATAAAACCGTCCTGCCTTGAAGGGAAAAGTAAACATTGACAATATTCATAGTTATGAAGCTCGCTTTGCCAAAAATCTTATTCTGGGTCATACCTCATATTGATTCATCCTCCCATATCGGAAAATATTTCAAATTTGTTTGTGTAATTTTCCATTTGCTATGTCCTGTTTCCGATTCGTGTTGATAACTAGGAACACGATGCAAGGGTGGCTAGAACGTATATACGATCCACTGAAATTGATGAAATTTAATGGTGGCCATTGATATAACTCATGCCCCGATGGAAAGCTCAACACACCGAAACAAAATGCAGTTTCAGACCACAATTCAACCATTCTGGGACTCGACACTCGAAACTGAAAATCAGACGAAAAAATTTACATCATAATTACCCAAATTTAAACAGGCACTAAGATTAGAGGGAGAAGCCTTCTTTATAAAGACGAGTTAACTTTTCCTCACAGATATATCCTGAATACAATTTTAGTTATTTTGTTCCTAATTTTCGACCATATGTCTTCAGATAAATCTTGTAGAGTTTTAAACTGAGGCGTTAACGTAGTTTTCGGCAAAGATAAGTTTTTGCAGAGGATAATGTTGAGCAATAAACAAAGTTTGATTTCTTCAACGACTGAGGCAGTATCGAGAAATAATCAGTGACAAGTGCAAATCTTGTGAATGATTTCTCGCCCTGAATCTTTTTCATGGCATAAACAAATTAAAAAAGAACACGGCACATAAAGCACGTCTAACAAAAAAAAGGTAGGATACTCTGATCAATCACTTGGGCGAAGCATTCAATTTGACGTGATATGCGCGTCAGTAAACAAGGGTGGAAACCAGATAAATTCATCACAAACACGACGACGCGAAAATATTTGGGGTTTTAAAGCGAAGAAGGTTGCCGATTCGGATTTTTTTCTAACCACTCTTGGAGCGTTGACATGCATGTTGCTTGTGTACCCGGTAAAAGAATGATGGAAGTGGAAATGGAGCGTGAAAATTTCCCCAAAATGCCAATGTTAATTTCCAATATTGGGTCGCGCCAAATATTTCATGATTGATTTCGCACCCTGAAACCCCACACAAGCGGAATTTCGTGTGAATAAAAATAGGCAGTAGTTATGGTGATGTATTGCTGGAAATTAGTCGATAAAAAGGCTAAATTCTGTTACAAACCCAATCCCTATCACAGCCTGTTACTGAAAACATCCATAAAGGTTCCTCTAAATTCGAAACATTCAATTGGAAGAAAAGATGGTTGTTGCTTTTCTTCATATTATTCAGATGCCATATCTATCCATACATTCTAAATTCCGTTCAAATTCACTCCCAATCTCATGCATACTAGAAAAGCTAATAGGGCTTTTAATCTTTCAAATACACTTTGCCGGATGCAGAATGTCTATCGTCATGGTTTTTCCATTTTCAATGTAATTTCTCCTTAATTTTCAGGCTAGTGTGATACCAAAGGGCGTTCCCATAGCCTTGATGCAGGGTCCACCTCAACCAAAGAAGAAAAACTCTTCAACAATGCTAGTCGTTCCCCCTTTCAAACCAATTCCTGCCGAATCCTCAAACTCAAAGAAAGTAGTTCCTGCTGGCATTTTAGGAATTGCTGTACCTTCAACCATGTTCAACAAAGACTCTGATGAATCTGCCAAAATCAAGGTGGTCGCTGGTATCAACCAATCGGATAAACTCAGCAGTACAGACTTTGCATTGAGGACTGCACCTGTTCCAAGTCCTCAGGCGCCTCTGGTGGCCAATAGGTTCTCCAACAATAATTTCACAGAAGACGATCTTGATCTTGCTGTCTTCAGGAAGCAGCAATACTTAACTAAGAGCAAGAAGACCACCACAACCACGCAAAAATCGGTAGCTTCCTCTTACAACAAGATCGCGAGTAGCATTGGAAAGTGATGAATGCTCCAAAAGAATATTATCCTGTGGGATACGACAAAAACTTCGACGATAATTTCGCTTCCAGAGTTGAACTCCCAGAAACCTCCTTCTACTGCGGAGATCAGAAACATTTCCCTGGTTTGTATGCTGATGAAGATTTGGGATGCATGGTAAGTCAATTCTCTTTCAAATTTTCAACATCCATTCTTAGTATTCAGTTTAGGGGGAGAGTTTTCATGCTGTAATTTAATTATAAACCACCCCCTTGAGGGTGAATTTTACATGTTCTTGCATATTTTGAGATATCTCATTGACGCTTAATTACTGGGGATCGTAACTAGAAAAACCTAGTTCGCAGTGAACGAAATCCTCAACTTTATAACACTTGGCCATCATGATATTTCAGAATTAATGATTGTAACCTGCATCTGGGATTTTAGGCCAAACACCTGAGTTAATTGCAACAGGAATGCGAATTTGACGTTGGTGTGAAGATACATTACTAAATCCAAAATAAATTCGGACAATAGTCAAGTTTTTGCGCCAGTGAAGCCGTAGGCAAAAATATTATATAAGTTAAGTAACGAACTTGCAGTTATTTTGACATTAGGATCACGGTATGGTATCGAACTCGTGATTTAAAAAAATACCGCAAGTTACACCCCGTTCTCCGTATCATTTTTAATGGAAATGTTTCGATCGGTAATTGGAAGAAGGTGAGCAAAATCAAGGTCTTATTGTTATTGAAACACATCATTATAATTCAACGCGAATTAGAAAGTACGAAGGCGTTTTTTTCTGTTGTTAAGAAGAATCGAACAATCATTCAATATTGTGTCTACCGGAGTTCTTCAAGATGATCATTTTTATCACCTCTGAACGAGTGAAATTTTAATAGCTCTGCTGGTATCGGTTAATATTAACTTATGCAACGACGAAACAATAAGAGATGAAATTATCATGGAGCATTCGGTCATTTCGTTTATGGTTTGCAATTTACCAAATGGATTCAGATGTGCTAACAACTCTTTTTCGAATTGGGCAACAAGACGACACTAATAACACCTTATTATTTGGTTAAATAGCACATTTTCACGACTCGGTCAGAAGAAGCTTTTCACGTTTAATACGATCCACAAACATTTGAATTTTTTCCCCATTGGAAAATTTTTTCTCAAAATATGAATATATCTAGTTCAAGAAACTCTGGAAGGACCAAAAATTTTTAAATACTCCTCCAAAGATATCGAGGTGCGGATGACTACTTTTCAGGTATATGATTGTTACGAAACCCACGAAAAATGAAGTTTTGCAGGACATTTTGATGCCACCTACGCGTTGATGTGTAATCCCATAAAAATTTCCAATTGACGTAATATTCAGATTTGCGTTGGAATAATTGTATCGCATTGCCCAACTGAAAATCTGGCGTATGTGAGGAAAACGCACAATTTCACCGTGTTTTTTTTATGGTAAAAAGTTATATGATTATTTTAGGTGTATTACGAAACCTGCGAACTATTGATTTTCTTAAGATCCCTGTCTTCAAGAGTCTTGAATATATGAATACTATATCAGGCGAAGTAAATTCACCATTAAATATTTATGCTTTGATGATAAAATTTTGGGTGTACATCAATAACATTGGACGGGTTATTTATCGAATATATTTCCTTGAGATATCAGAATTAATCTGGACACTGAAGGTAGAAAGTTCTAACTATGATATATTAATATGTTTCCTCATATTTGTTGGGTGTTTTTTCTTCAATAAAACTTGATGAAAATTTATTCAACGACGAAAATAGAAAGTGTTACATGTGCTTCTATCCTCTTTACATAGATAACTACATTGTGACCTCTACCCACATATACTTTATGATCCTGTATCGTTTGGAAACAATTATGGGTCTTTTAACAAGAAGGTCTTATTCTTAATAATTGTTAATGATGGGGTATTCATGATAACAATATTTCCCTATTAACATTGGGCAATTTTAATTGAATTGTGATTGTGTATTTTTTTTTACATGATGTCCATTTAAGTTCTTTTACTAGCGATTCTTTATCAATCGAGTACAAGAACATGAACACCATTACAAACATTTTATATTGAACCATGGTAAATCTTCGTTCAAGACGTAATGCAAAGATTTTTTTCTTTGTGGCCGAGAAAATCTTTTTCCTTGAAGGGACGATTATTTTTTAACGAAAAAAATTGCGATAATGTTAATAAGGTGGAGTTTTCTTCTATAATGATGTGGTGAGGATATGAGAACCTACGTATTTCATATTGAAAAGCTACATTTTATACTGCGTCGAAAAAATCAATAGATAACATAACAAGAGCGCAAATCTTACACCTTTTCCAGCTGAATAAATCTTTTGCGAAAATCTCCACTTTGTGGAACATCCTGGAATAGGTCTCATTGTAGGATTCACGTTTTCACTGATATTTAACCCCGAATCCTCACATAACGACCGACCGTTTATCAAGCTTATCCTCCTTTGACTATTTCCACGAATGAAATTTTCAATATTTCTTATTTTCACTGGAATTTCTCCCAGGCAAGAAATTACTGGAATCCATTATCTAGGTGCAACGCAGCATCATGATAACCCAATTGATCATCTACTTTTGTAGAAGTTTCAATAAAAATTTCACTAATATTAAGTAAAGTTTATTTTGATCTGGAAAATCTTGATACATTTTTGTGTTAGAGAAGCAGACATATTCAAGAAAGCTACCATCTTAATATATCAAAAAACTATTGGGTATTATTGTGGAGCAATTAGTGAACGCAATTCTATAGACTCCCTTAAAAAGGGATTTCAGCCCTTATTCTCGGAAACCAATTCGAATCTCACCACCGAGACATTCACCGATCCCAATCTAACTACCCCATATAGACCCGATAAGGCTATACCTTAATTAGGATCTCGCATGATCGAGTTCCCAACACGAAAATCAATGATGCTATCGAAAAATGCAGATTCATTGGGAGAAGAACAAATTGGGGATTAATTGGAAGAGTTGATTAGAAAATTTACTTCCTTTCCACTCATTTATCGAATAATTCCGCCACACCCATGCAGATGTATTCCCAGAATTTTTGTGGCGATCATGTTCGAATTCCTTCTATTGTTCGGAAATTATTAATTCAGCTTGGATAACTCGAATTTCAATCATAGTAGGCGTTGATCTGGGTTAAATATACAGGAGGGTTAAACTTTTTGCATTTTATATAAAGTCATCAATATGAGTGAACTTTAGAAGGGTTTTCCTGCACTTGAAATGAAAATAAACAACTTTCTACTCGATAAACACAAAGTTGATAGAAAATAACGTTTTTTATCCTCAGGTCTTTCACGTGTGTGCCCTGACAGATGATGGATTGATAATGAAAAGTTTTCTCTGCCCAGAATCCACTTTGTTCGATCAAACTATCCTCAAGTGCAACTGGTGGTTCTACGTGGACTGCAAATTATCGAAGAAACTCTACGACTCGAATTTTCCAATCTCCAAAAGTTATCAGCTTATGAAAGCTCTCACCTTCTTCTCAACATACAAGAAGGAGACACCATCAACTACAGAAAAATCAAATAGCACAGACTGATGTTTGATTTGCTCAACTATCTCTTATTTATTTTAACTTGACTAATCTTTAGAGCTATCCCACATATAAAAATGCCTACCAGTGAATGAAAAATTGCTCAAATATAGCAGATCATAATTTATTTCTTCCATCGATTGTAACACGGTATTTGAATTTTTTGTTACGATATGATAGCTTTAAAGTGTGTTTGTGATTGTTGATAGTAATTGTATTTATTTTTGTGTATGATATTCAAATTTGTATTTATATGTATTATATAATAGTTTTTAAATGTTTGCAGTGTTTTCATGTAATCATGTATTATCAATTCTCTCGCGATTTCATGATAGAAATTAAAATTTTCAGAGAAAAAACTTTGTACAGTAGAGGGACTTAGTTGTGTTATTATTTTTAGATTTAATTTAATTTGCTTCATAGACACTTTCGTTATTGAAAGAGTAGTATGAGACAAATCAAGGTGCATACAAAAACTTCTTCTGTTTCACGTTTGAAAGAGTCCTGTCGATTTCAATTATTTCATATTTAACTTTTTGGGGTTACCACTAAAAAAGGGTATGAGTCAATTTTCTTGTTCCGTTACCACTTAATTACTGTTAAGATTTTCCGAAATTGTTAAGAGTATAAATATAATATTTCTACCAAATATAAATTAAAATCAAAAAGTTAACCTTTCGTGTATTCGATAGTTATATGTTATGTTGAATTCGATTTATGCTCAATTTATTATAAGATTCAATGATGACTTAGAATAAATATATTTTCATATTTTTCGTCTTCCAAATATTCGAAAAAGCATTTGAAGCTTGGCGATGAAACGACTGAGTAAGTGAAGCATAAAACATCTCTTTTTCATTGCAAAAAGGGGGCATGAAAATTCTTTCGAGAAATAAGGAAGGTGAGTAGTGAAGACAAAATGAAAAGTATCGATATAATCATCATGAAGAAATTCGTGAACTGAAAAGCTACAAAAATAAAACGGTTAAAAATATACCCTCATTTTAATAAAAAATCAATTCGTCAGAAAAAATTAAAATCTCGATAAGCTATTATATTCATTATTATATATTTTTTTTCAGTTTTGTCCGGAAGTAATCATTGATCGTTTTCTGAATCAACATATTATTATTATTATTACTGATTTCCTAAAAAAATGTGTACCGAAAAAAACAAAGCGAGATATCATTCCTCTACTATTCTGCTGCAAATTGAATATTTATTATGAATTCCATATTTCGACCTGAATTATAAATGAATAAATATTCACGACACCTTCAAACGATAAAAGAATATGGTCGAATATGAATTTGGCCAATATTTGCTATATTGCCTATTACGAAAATTGCTATTGGAATATTACGAAATAATCCAACAGAGTTCAATGGAATTCATATATGAAATGCGAGGGTATAATAAACATATCGATTCCTCCATTTTGAGAAACATATAGTCATAGTATGTTTCAAAATTCCTTGAATACTGTTCCTTTATCGTAGAATGTTATTGGTTCTGGATACCACCATTGAAATGCTTATATTAAAGCAAAGGTTCATGAAATATGATACCAACATGTATACGATAAAATATGCCTGGCAGAAAAACTTTTAAATTATGAAAACTCTTCTCGAAATAGTCTGAAATATACACAAGAAGCCTTAAAATGTTAAAAATAAATTATCCTTTTTTCACTAGTATTTTTAAATTTTCTGAAAAATTCAGCTGTAATCTTGAGCTGAATACCTTCCTTCTTAGCTCTACAGATGTTTTAGTGAGAAAATGCAGATGATGTTTAGATATGAAGAGCCTCCTACAAGAACAGTTAAACCAACCCTGGAAGATGGCAAATTGTATTACCAAATATCACGTCTTATGCAAAAAGTATTCTGTACCTGACAAGATTTTAGTAACAAATCAAAAGTAAGGATATAGTTATTAGATGAATATGTTTTGAAATATATATAGGGCAAGAAAATATTGAAAATGGAATTGGAATAAATTATTTGGAATGATCCAGATAAATGTATTCGTGTAGGGCTTTAGTCCACCTTATTTAATCTGTCTCTGAAGAAATAAACATGGCACTTGCACCATTCTATTAATTAGATTTTCTATCATCTAAAAGATTCGTTAACGAAGGATATGTTTTAAGATTTCCAAGATTATCAGCATTCGGTGTTCACGGAAAGGGGAAGAATCCTTTGTCGAGAAGCAGCCTGTGCATTTATAATAAATTAGGCACTTGAATAATTCAGGGTTCCAAAGATGAACGAAACAATTTTCTGAAGAACGTAACATACATCCCAGAATGTCTTGGCAGTCGGAAGTATCATTCAAACCGATGTTCCTTCCTCAAACTACAAGCAGGAGGCTCTGAACAGCGGAGAAATATAGGCAGGAAGTTAGCAGCAAGGATCTCATCCATCACGTTCTAGGTGTTTACATAAAACGTATGAAAATGAACCGACGTTGATCCAGGAGAAATTCTTTCTGATCGATCGAGTCAAGAACCGTATCGAAACAAAGGTTCTCGTCGATACCGCTAAGAAGTCACCGACTTAGGAATCGATTCGATCTATTCTGCGGCCGAGCACTTCCTGATTAAAAAAAAATCGACGAATTTCGTTATCTACAGTTTCTCCAATTTTTCGAATCATTTTTTTTTCACCGATAGTCCGTCCCACCTAGCTGTTGAAATATTATATAAATCCTCAAACGATTTCAGTGGATGCACTATTCCCACAAATCCTTAGAAGGACGAACGGCTTGTGAAGTGTAAAGTGATAGATTTGTGTCTTTTTAGTGGTTTGGTACGAGATTTCCAGAATGAAGTGCTTGGTGATTATCGCTGTGTTGTGCTGTGAGTTCAAAATCTTCTTCATGACCTTCCAAAGATTTCTGTACTTCAATGAAATGTTTCTGGACAATTTAAAGGGACCAGGCATTCTTGTTGTGCTAAGAAACACTCTGTCTCTATTCTCCTCCTATTCTCAAGTCTCAAAAAAGGATATAAAAGCCTTTAACTTGATAGTTATATACCGGACGTTGTAATGAGAACTTGATTAGAAAGTTTAACGCGAACATTATCCAGTATCTTTGCAAATAATCGTGACCGCTAGAATTTCACTTCGATTTCTTATGAAATAAGGATGCCCATTCTAACCAGCAATTCACCAAAAATGGTCTGCAATCAGCTTAACAAGAATGAGTGGAGTGTTTCTGAAATAATTACTGAATTATCTTAATAAGCGTTTCAACTTTATATTTTAGAGTAGAAAAAGATCCAAATGTACTTCTATTTTCTGTTGCAGCTCATCAGATAACAGCGCAGGATTATGATTTTGGCTACGATGGAACCTATGGATCCTTGACAGATGACAGTCAGAATGCAGGTCCCCAAACTCCTAAAAAACAGGGTTTTAGCGCTGGAGTGGCTTGAGGAGCATTGCAGAAGGATCTTTCAATTCTGCATCAGATGCACTGAATAATCAAGATGCTGCAGGGCATCAAGCTGCATTCGTGGCCAAAAATACCTTAGCACAAGCAGCTGCTGGAGTAAGTAATACACGTCAACTTATAAATGTCGAAAGTATTTTTGTCAGGAATTAAATGAGATTTTATCAAACAGATTTATCACACAATATATCTGAATTTCTCACCATCATGCCTCTCTATTCCCTCAAAATGAAATTTAAATTTATAGGCTTCTGCAACAGCGCAAGCCGCTTTGGCAGGAAAGCAGATCCTTCTGCAAGGATTAGAGCAGCAACTTCGAGATTCTCAGCAGGCCTTGATGGGAGAACAGCAGCAGCTGATGCAAGCTCAGAGAGCTGCTGATACCACGATGCAAGCAGCCCAAGAAGCAAGAGCCCACGTGAATGTCCTCCAGAACACTCTGAACGCAGCTCAAGCTGCTTCTGAGCACATGACTCAAGCAGCTTCTGAAGCAGCTGGGGAATTAGCGGCTCAGCAAGCTATGGTGGGATCAGCTATAGATCGAGTAGCTGCTTTGAAGAAGCAGCTCGATGCTGTCAGGATAGATTTTGAGGCAACAAGAGCTGCAGCTCAGAAAGCTCAGTTTGCGGCTCAGACAGCAGCTGCAAACGCTGCAGCAGCCGCTGCAGCTGCAGCTGCTGGTCTCTCCAAGAGCGCACAGGGGGCGAAACCAAACATACCAGCTCCTCAACCTCCACCTTCTGGGAGTAATGGCAACGACAACGGTACCGGAAAGAAATCAACTGGTGGTGCAGCTTCAAATGGAGGAAAAAAGGGTGGGGGTGAAACCGTCGCAAAGTTTTTTCTCACAGGTGAGGGAAACTTGGCAATCGCTGATGGGGACTATCCAAACGGCTTTTACTACGGCCAGAGATGAAGCGGCTTTAGGTTGATGACACCTCTTTTTCCCATGCTGAGCAATGCCATATAATTTTCACTGGTTAAAGTCGCAAGTCCTCTGTTTGAGTTTTACCATTTTATGTTATTTCTTTAGACACGAATAAATGTTTTTGTACTGTTTCTGATTCCCACACTCTCTTCAATATGTTCCATCCACAATTTGAAGCCAACAGCGAGGTAAAAGCTTGGGTCCCCGTGATTTATAAAAGGTTAAAATTGAGGACCGTTCTCCCCTGTAATTTCTGTAATTGGTGAAGACTTAAAAAAACTATACCTTATGCCAGTATCATAGTTGCACACAAGAGTGGTAATTTATTTTACTCCATCTCTTTTCTTCCAGAATACAATCACATCCTGAAACTCAAAAACTAGATTGGACCTTTGTCTCATTTTACCCCGATATCGATTGATATTATCTGATTTTTTTGTAGTTTCGCAACCTTGTACGGAATGTCATTAACAAAAACAACGAACAGTAATTCGAATGATAATAATAAATAGCCCAGCAGGTAGTAAGTGGGTCGAATGAAAGTTATCTATCGAAAATATTCACGAGTACAATGGATATTGAAAGCCCCGAAATAAAGCAAAATCCCCTTTATGATATCATTGCATTTGACAGTAGTGTCAACAAGATAGTAATTCCCAAAAATTTATGATTCAGTTATTTCTTGTAACAGAACAATTGTTCGGTTCTCGATGAGACAAACGTTGATTGTTTTTAGGTACCTGTTACATGGAATCTAAATACAGTTGAAAAAAATTATACAGATCATTATAAATGAATTTCTGGTTCCCATATCTTTTCGAACAATTCTTCTAGACAGTGAAAGGGAGGAATAAAATTAAGACATGACTGGGGTCATCGAAGCCAAAGTACTGACTCAAACTTCATGAATTCTCAGGAAAGAGATATAATCATGAACAAAATTGAGATGATACGTTTCCTGGTGATTGAAATTCATACATTTTAAGATTCTTCGAATTATGTGAAAATAGTTGAAACTGAATAAGAAGCGAAATAAATAAATGAAGTAGATAAAAACCCATGCATACCCGTATACTTTTTATTAATTTTTTTTTCGTATGAAAAGACTGATCAGATTTAATATTTAAAGTTGGATTTCTTGATTTTGGTAGTTTTTCATGAGCTCCGAGTAATAACTCTCAGAATGCATTTTTCTACTCAATTGGTCGTACAATATTTGTATGATACAATCGAAAATGCACATAACTTTTATACCAATTGTGGGGAATAATACGTATCGAATAGGAACGTCACGTTTCCAGAATCATTTGTGCCAACCTTTTCAAACTGATCATTTCTCACTTTCATAGAAAAGTTATAGAACCGACAAAAAGAACACCATTTTTTTTGGGGTAAGTGAGAAGTTTTAATTGAAATTATAACATTTTATTTTCTGTGTTTTCCTTACTTCTACCAGATGAACTTCATGAAAATTATTCACAAAACGATTAGAACGAAATTTCGGAAATTCCGAATGGAAAAGAGAATAATTCAAACCAAATTTGCTTCAGGTACTTCACTCTTTTACTAATTTATAATTATTAATTTATTAGAATGATCAAACTAGTTACATAAACATTAATAATATGTAAGAAATACCAGTGATTTCAGACTCATAATGAAAATGAAATGAGGAAGACCTTCAGAAAAAAATTTCATAAAGTTATTACTCTGACATGAGATACAAAATCATTTTGACTGATCAGATTTTTTATGCTTTCAATAATTCAGTTCTTATAATATTGTTCTGAGCAGTGAGAAGCTATAAGTATTATTTCTATTTCGAAATAAAATCTTCTTGAATTTTGTATTTTGATAATAAACTGGATCATTTCGTTTCAAATCATCAAGAGTGTTGCGTTTTTCTCTAGGAAATCGATATTATTAATAGAATTGAATTCACTGGAAAAATTTTGTATGTATATTATGTATTTTCCTCTCCTTTTTTAATTTCAGATTAAATAGAAGATATCCATTAAAGATATTTATGTCTCCTTCAGTGTTATGTAAGATCGATATCTACGAAATTCGCCACATGTGATGTAGCTTTGTGGTCTGGCAATGATTTTTTTGTCGGTGAACGGTATTCCCCTGATTGATTAGTACTCTCATCAGGATTTGATGTAGAGGATCGAGAACTCTGAGACAAAAGAGCTAGAATTATGATTACCGGTAATGCAACATATATATTCAATCACCATGTGAGATATTCGCGGTGACGTTTATCGTAACAATTGAGGAAGTCTAGATCCTTCTAATCAATCACTGGGATTTTGGAAGGTTTTCTTCTATAAAGCCAATAATTTTCTTATTGAATATGCACTTACATATTTCAATCTCGATATCTTTGAGCCAGTATTATCATTACTAGGTAGTTTCAAAAAGGTGTTCATAATTCAAACTTGAACCAAATTGAATTACTAACAAGAAAACTTCAAACTAACAATTTCTCAAATCGTACATTTTCTCTATCTACCATCTGAAATCTGTAAAAATATGGACACGAACATAGTTAATTTTGAATTTTTCTTATGCCAGTTCCTTCTTTATTGAATCATATTATGTCAAGAAGATTTTTCATTTTATGATTTTCTTTTCATGAAAAACGTCTTAGTTATACGTAGAAACAAAATTTCAGAAAAATGTAGACAATAGTTCAAGAAAAGTGTTCTTGTTGTAATGTCGCATCATGCAATCAAGTTATTTCAAAGTTCCCGATTCTCTGAAATTATGAAAATTCCAGGCTTCGTTTTTCGAATGTTATCTTGTTACTGCGGATAAAATCACCACAATTCTAGAAGCTTCCGGTGCAGGCCATCTTTTTGCAGAAAGGGCGCCAAATGGCCCTTAAAAATTGGGAATGATGCCTGACATCTAAAGCTCCCATGCCGAACAATTGAGCATGGTGGTGGGGGAAAAGAAAGAGATCCAATGTTGACTTGACCAAATGACTAATTGATGAAAGATGATAACTGAGACTGATATTTAGACAGAGAACGAAGATTTCGGTTTTCACAATTTCAGGCAATTTAGGTCCAGGTATTATTTAGAGTATCTTTACGTCGGAAGCATTATATACAGAGTACCTAGACCGGCATCGACTCATTTACCTTTAGCTATTTCAGTGGATAGTGCGTTCAGTATCACCTCACTTTTAACACAATCACGACCTATTGCTGGTTTACTGTCACCTGTTTAATTCGAAATATTAGTGCAAACTGGCTCATCATCAACCAAAATTTTCCTCGTAAGTAGAGCTTTTTCATTTCCGCAATTAATTGTGTCTTGAAAAAAAAATACCTACACGAGTTTTCGACAATCTATCATACCACTGGACCGGCATCTTCATGGTTATATTTCAACTCGCAAGTATCGTGGCAATCATACATGTAAATCGAATATGTTATTTTTTTGACAATTCAACTGGATCCCTGAATGGAAAATTTCAAAACAGGTTTTTGACTTGCACATCCGCGATGTTCACCTCTTGAGCTGAGTATGAATAATATTTAAATCGAAAGAAAGTATGACTTATTTAGAATTCTATACAGTTAGGACTGGAGCGGAAATACAGCATGGAATAAATTTTACGATTCATTTTTCATACTCATGTAAATAACTGTGAAATTTCTCATATCAACAATCATTGGAGTCAATAAAAAACACGTTAAATTCCTGATTGAATTTCGGTTATGGAATTGGACTCGAAATGAACGAACCTACCAGATTACAACTCAATTATTTCGGGAATTTCTTTTGATCATCTGAAATAAAGAGTGCCAAGAAACTGATACCCTTCACATATCTTAAAAAAATATATCGAAAAAAGTAGTTCTCTCGAATGAAACTTCTCTTGGAGCTCCCCATACATGTCAATTTACTAGTGTGAATAAGCTTTCTGGAATTTCACATCATTACATTTCTGTCAGTTGAGAGGTTTAGTTTTTTACAACTTTGAATTTGAATTGTTGAAAAATATATTTCTTCATTAGCATGTAGAATTTTTCGATATTTTCCTTTTGAAACTACGGAATTTAAACATTATTAATTCAACAAAAACAATTGTGGTGCATTTTCTTTGTGAGAGAATTATTTTACGATCAAATAAGGGTGCTGAGTGCAGTGTTTTTCAGTGAACTTGCAATATATTCCGCCTCCATTAGAATAATATTTGGATCTGCATCCATGAAATAAATAAACATACAATTGATATTTCACATAATCCAATTTATAATTAATTTGTTAATATTGATTTGAAATAGATTCTCCCTTCAGTTATATGGAATTGAAGTGTGAACGTATCATTCCAATAACACTTGTGCGTGTGCGAATAGCTTAAGATAAAACGTGGAATATGTCTTCCTTATTTGAATATTTTCTTCATGTCTTCTTCCCCAGTTGCTTCACGAAAAGTGTGTAGCAATTTCCTTTATCCACATTCTTATCACATACCCTGATTCATAACTGTGGTCGCTATGGAAAGCAGAAATATCGATATTATTACAGTGGAAAGCATTGGATGAAACCTGTTTTTCATTTTTCGGTTTTTATGCGTTACACTTTCCATGGATGGTAAACATTCGATTCACGATTGGAATCGATATCCATCTATATCTGATCAGATTTCCGCAATTTGTTTCATGATTTTCGAAACTACCGCATTTATCATTTTACATTAATGAGGGCGTTATGTTTTTTTACATCAGACCGTTGGAAATATTCTGAACAAATTGGTACTAAATTGGATGGTTTGATTCAACCTCATTAATAATAATAGAATTGTATTCTAGAATTACTTCAAGTTATTTTATGTTGGTACTTTTAACTTTAGATTAGTCGACTATCATATATCAATTGAAATATATTATTCATTTTTCTGGTAGTTAATTTTTGTCCAAGAAAACCCAAAAACAAACTATTTATATTGAGTATTTCTACTAATCATCTTGCTGTTACCAAAATATAACCACTCTTTGGACTATGGATCAGTTTGTGTACATTCCTATAAAACAAAAATAAATTTTTTCAATACTTTTATCCGTATTAGTTAATTTTCTATTTTCCCATAAACTCGAAAAGATGGTCTGAAATAGTTTTCCCACAGAAATAGCAGGAAGTCCAAGATGTCTTCTTATAGAAGCTAGCGGGGGTTCTAATATTTCATTTCTGCATGGCTTATTATGAATAGACATGCCATAAATACCTGTCTTGGGCGGCTTACCTATTTCAAATAGGAATGTCGGGATTTTTTCAAAATAAGCACAAGGATGCCCATTCATGGTGATTCTTCTGAGAATCCATTGAAGCATACGACCATTAAAGTTATTTGTATTAAAGATCATCATATGATTCGTTTTGGCATTTCAGGCATTTCTTAGAAGAACTTACGACAATTAAAGAATCATTAGTTTGTAATTTTGAGAGAAACAGACGTTGACGTCAAAAAAATTCTGATAAAACGAAGGGATTTAAGCCTCAACTATTCTCTTTCGTTATCTGGTTTGTTTTATCATCAAGAGATTAGAGGGATCAGTGTAGAAATCCCAATGATGAGAAACCGGGACAGTTATTCGCAAGAAAATGATAAACAAACCTGCATCTCCTTCAGGTATTTCGAGGACATATTTTGTTGACAGTGGAATCTAATGGTCTTGAACTTGCGAATAAAGTTTACATGTTCTCTTTTCAACAGGAGACAAACAACATTAGATTGTAACAATATTTCACAACAAGATATACGATGATCCTATTGTATCAGTTCTTTGCCCTCTAAACTTGAACAACACCCGGAACGAAATATCAAACTTTTTTTCTTCAAATCAGGTAATGATGATTGTTACATCGCGCAAACTGTGCTACCTTGAGTCTGGGATGATTTGAAGTCTAAAGTCTCGTTTTTTCTCATCAATTAATGATCGTAACTCATAATTTTTCAACAGTATTGCCAGGAAAAGCTTAATTATATTATAGAAAATTAGGTACAGAGAAGTTGTGTATTTCTGAATCTCCAGATACAATTTTGATGTCCAGAGTTCGGAACGAGACAATTTTTGTGTCATTGTGAAGTGGCAATTCGGTGTGATAATTTCGTTCCGTTCAGTTGTTTCTAAGATGATCTATAATTTTGATATTGCACGTCGTGAGGAAGATCATTAATTTCCCTCCATCAATCAATGAATTTGCAGTACATCATATGGGTTAGCTGCCCATCCAATTCCTCCTCATAGATCTTAGATGATTTCCAAATGGCGTGATACTAATAAGATACAAAATTCTTCGACTCAGCGTTCTTTTTCTCAAAATCATCGATGTGAAATCAACTCGACAAGTAAGTCAAAGTTTGAAACAAATTTACACATTTAATGCATAAACGGATATACGAAATTCTTCCAAATCATTATTCTAATTTAAAGTCAGTACATATGCCTCGCTCTATACTAGCAGAAGTTTTCTAATTAACCAACTAATTAGGATAAACTTTGAGTCCTTTCACAACGAAGAGATTTTGAGAGTAGAGCTTCATCAATATATAATTCTATATTTGATTAGTTGAAACTACATCTTTTGACACTCATCATGAATCATCCCTTGAGGATAAAGGATTGTACCTGATTTGAACCAAAATACATGCGGATAAATTATTATAATAGATACTGCCCAAAATGAAATGTTTTGGAAATTTTCAGGATGGAAGTGCTTTTATATGGAGGTTCGCTAAATTCATCCTATTAAATGGAACGAATTATTTGTATTGAACAATTGGATACAGCTCGAATTCCTTTCCACTGTCGATTTTTTATGTCGATATCGTGCAGATATCAGAGGAGAAGATTTTACAACCGTGTAGGTTTCAATATCGTCTAATGCATATCAATCGAATCGATTTGGGGAGGGTATAATAAATTTAGCAACGAGCCCCCTAAATATAGTGCAGTAGAGGGAACGGAAATAGTCCCCACCCTTTCATTGTTAGTAAAGTCTAGAAAATGTAGCATGGAATGTTCGACCACCCAAGTCTGCCGAAGTGTGTACATTATCAGGAGCTGAGGTTCGATTCCAATCAACTCGTCGCATTGTTAACATGGGATAATGACGGAGATCAGATGATGCGAAGAATTGAACACTTTTCCATCGGTATCATTTGAAAAAATTTGAGAGGTAAACTCATGTGGTATGAATGTTAAAATAAAAATTCCATTGGTTGATATCAACGCTGAATTTCCCTCTTAAATTATCTGGGAATCGTGATGCACAATTTTTGCGAACTCAAAATATTTCCACCCCCACTAATTACGTGCCTGCTCTTCGATCGAACAAAATTGCCAAACTGAGTCCACGAACTTTTCAATCGATGCATATATCATTCAATTGGAGAGTTCAGGTCGACGAAATAACATTATAATAACACAATAATTCACGCTAACCCACAACATAGCGATTATTTATGTTGATCAATATTTCGACAAGATTAAACTCTGATTACATCCGATTTTCGATTAATTCGTGTTATAATCATTCGAATTCGGTGGAACGATTTCGTTTTGGGTCATCCATCTAAACCGTTTCGTGAACGTGAACCTTCGTGACATCTTTCATCTAAGGGACATTATTCGTCACCTGCAAGCGTTCAAGACATTCATCTCTATCAGCTTCTGTTCCAGAAATGAATGTCTATCTGGTTGACATGCAAAGTTATGGATTGGGGTAGTATGTCAATTAACCTAAACGTACCTTTGATTACCATTTCATGATCTGCAATCGTTCTTCTCACTTCCCTGTTAATTTTCTTGCAACATTTTTCACAAGGGAAAAAAATAGGAATTTGGTAGACATATGTATACCCATATGGACCCGAGAGCATCTTTTGATTTCTTTGTCCACTTTCCTTCAATCTGATTTTCCTCTTTTTGTTGACATCCGATCAATAATATCAATAGGAAACGAATTAATCGTGTGATCCAACATTGAGATAATGATTATCATCAGTTAAATCGCAGGTAACTTATCATAACACCTTCAGATTTTGATATAACAATGACACGATGATGATTGTGAAGCAGTGTGAATATTGACAAGTTATCATACTGAATGTGGAATTTCCATCTTGTGTTTATAGTAACACCACATCTGGGGTGAGTTTTTTTTCGCTGACTGTCTTATGTTGTTTATAATGTACGAATATTTAATTTCCGAATATGTCTCTATGCAATCTTTACTTGTTTACATTCTGTTGAAAATTAGGTATGGATCTGCGATTATTAGTACAGTCTTTTTCCAATCTCATCTTTATTGATTATTTTCTGTTTGGGTGTTTTCGCACCTTGTGAAGCGATATTTAAGGAATAGCAGAATGGCTTTGGGGAAATCAGTGGAGCAATTAGCAATTCCAAATTCCCCGGACCGAAATTGAAATAAACTAATTTAGAAAGAATCTCACCTATCTCGGAAAATTGCATCGTTATCACAGTACAGCTTTTGAATATACCAAGTATGATAATCGAGTCAAATTAGCTTGAAGATACTAGACGTTGTTTTTCATATAATTCGTATTGCTCAAGTACGTGCTAAACGAGAAAACTAGTATACTGTATGCCGTACCCGTTATAATGTAGATTTGAGTAAAAAAAAATCTACGTGAGTTCTGATCCAGTTTCGGTAATGTATAAGAACATTATTCCTTTGATTGCACGTTCCATTCTTTATTTGAGTTTACCATCGGACAAGGTGATCATTTTTACCTTTGACTTTATCGGCAAGTATTAAGAGGTCGGAAAAACTAGAAAGAATTTTTCGATACTTATTATTTTAAGATATAAATCCTGAAAATTTCATACAAAATACCTTTAATGAAATGAAATAGAGATTTTTTTCCAGATTCGAAAATAGTTGAGGCATTAACAATGTAGATATCGCCCTGTTATAAATTATTTTCGAAGAAAACTGAAATCATGTTGATATGCTGATATTCCAAATTTCTGAAAAGTTGATTCCTGTAATGAAAATAAAGTGAACACAATATTTCCTCATTTGGACTCGGTTATTATTTTCCGTTGCAGATTGCTGGTCATCGAATAGGAACGTATTTTCAGAAAATAACGGCCAGGTGAAAATTTATGGTGACAAGTCCATTAGCAAGTTGTATTCAATTCAGATGATATCGATCAGTTTTCCACTGTCCTTCCATGGTTTCTAAACATACCGCATTTTCATTTTACCTGTTAATTCCAAGTTAGATTGTTCCCGCTCCCCATTGAAGCGAATCCCAACCAGAATTCCCTAATGGGATAATTTATTAAACGAGTATGCATCTCAAATCCCGATACCAACGTGCTTCCGACTTTTTTTTCGTTAATTGTCTCGTTCCTCAATATTCGGAGTGTTCTTGAATTTATGTGTTTCAAACTTTACCAAACAGCGTAATTGAAAGGTGATCAAAAAACAATTTATGATATCCAGGTCGCATAAATTTCAGAAAATTTCGTTCCAGCAAAATGCTGAATCATGAACATTTAAATTTCATAACTCGGTAATGACGGTAGACCAATGCGCTTGAGTTTTTTCTGGGATCATGTTTCAATTCAGAACAGAATGTTTCGAGGAAAAGAACGAAGATTTGAAAGGAATGTTGATATTTTATACTCAAGAGCTTTTATCTTCGAGTAAATCCGGATGTTTCCTGGAATATAATTGATGCGAGTATATCGGAATTTCCTCGAATTACAACTATAGAAACATATTATGCCGTAGATCCAGATAAAATCAATGCGTCGCAGTAAACATCAATTGTTTTATGAAACATCATTGTTCTTCAATCGGTAGAAGATACACTTCGCAATATAAAAATTATCTCACTGTACAAATTAGATCAAGGCCTTCTTTTAATATTTCAGAGTTTGAATATTTTTCGAAACTGTCTCACCTATTTCTCAAGGATATGTAGAGTGAGATAAAAACTTAGTATCATTTATCATAGCTCGTACACCACTTCTTGTATAGACTAAACTTGTGGGGGTTTTTCAGAATATTTCGAGGGGATACATTTTGTTGAACTGAATGAGAATGTATTGTGCAATTTTTTGCCAATGATTGGTTAAAATTTTCATTCTGCTGAACTATAATACAGCAACATGATAAAATATTTACGATTCCCAGGAATCATTGTTATCCAATAACTCCGAGCATGAATATGAATATTTATTATTCCTCGCTGAATGTTAACACTGTCGCCAAATATGAAGCCCTGAAATGAATTTCCTTAGCTATCAGTTCCGCTAATTAGCTATATATGCTATGATTATTCATTGAACTTTCGTACATGAGAGAGAAATGTTGGAGGGTAGGTCTGAAAACTCAATCTTGACTCAGTGGGATCTTATTTTTCGGGACAATAAGGAAACCCGGATTCAGCTATAGTTTCGGAGAGGAAGTGATTTCAGTTACGCCTTTTCGTTAGGTTTTCTGTCGGGAACTTGAGATTAGCTCCTATTTTCTCTGTTCCACTCTGGGAGATGGCACATTCTGAACCGTACATTCAACACAGACATTCATATCAGAATTGGCATCAGTTCAGACAAATACAATATTCCGACATCCAATCTTGCTTGTTGATTCACGATATCACTCCAGTTATTCAAAAACTACCTCGGAATTATTCATTTTAACTGGGAAAAAGGCTTGCAGTCAAATACCTTGGTTGAAATCGAATACAGGCTGATCGGTGCTGAGAAAAGATGTAGCCATACTTTTTTTAGACTCTTTTCTTTTGATTTGTTGTATTCTGGGCAGTTGATTGATACAATAATGAAATTCAGAACAATTACTCTCATTAATAAGCAAAAATGAATATCCGCGATTGAAATGGTGTTCTTTGCATTCAAGAGCCGAAAGCAGAAATAGCTGAAAAATAAATCTTTTAGAATCAAGCAGCCGTACCTATCAGTAATTTTCATTCGGTCGATAAATTACAAGAACAATTCGGAAAGGGAAATGGCCCGAGTTCGGTTGGAAGTGCTTTCTGAAATAGGAAAACTGTGAAAATTGCAAGAGCACATTATATTTCGAAGTAATTGTTTCAGCTCATTTACTGATCGTTTATATTCAAGCCTATTGTCCGTGAAATTCGTAAATATGAACCCAGATTAACACTTTGGAAGAATTTTCATTGGACGAAGTGGTGTGAATTTTTAGGCATCTTTTTCATCACAAATTTCTCTTTCGATTCACCACTATCCAATCCAGATTACACCAAACAGGCAAATAATAACCCAATAATCGGTTTTATGAAATTGTTCCCTGTTTGCCTGGATAAAACAATCGGCATGGATTCCATTGTTGGTCGAAGCGAAGCAGTGTTTAGGATTTCGTCGGATTTTTTCAATTAAGCCGAAACCCAAATAGGGGAAATTTAAATAGTGGAGGTATATTGTTCAATTGTGACATGGTGTATCGAAAAAACGCTCATTCAATCAGAACTACAATTCGAAGAATCTGATTGTTTTCGATGCATGTTTTTCGAGGGCGAAACAAAAATATTTTGTTATTTACAAACTGAAGCGAATCGGCCAACATGGCAATTTTAGGGGTTTTTTTCAATGTTTTTTCAAAGGTTTCAATAGACTCTATATGTATGTCAGCTCAACATTCAGGACCTCAGGAGTCAGTGAATTACTATTGATTACTTCTCGTCATGACGCCAATTGAAAAATAGACCGCGAAAAGTGCCATAGAAACCTATAAAAAAAGAAAAAAATCATTTCCCTTTATCTGCTTCAGGTAAATCGAATTATCCGATCAAAACGGTATTGTATTGAAAAATGCAATTAATGCTCGAAGAAATAATTGTTATCGATTTCCGATTTACGATAATTGATCTATATGAAATCGGGATTAATCTACAGGATCTAAACGTATCAATCATTTATGTTACAATAGAAAGTCAGAGGGGTCAGTCACGAACAATGATATGATAAGAGAATTCCTGATATGGCTGTACACATATTCCTTCTTCTCTCTCTAATTGCGATTTTTTGTGCTCGAAAGCGGTTGCAATTGACTTGATATCCTATTGTTTGAAAAAGGACATTAGACATACTTCTCACTGAAGAAATTTCATGCTGTCGATATGAAGGAAAACGCAAAACATATGTGCTGCATTCAGTGGATGCAATAAGATTTATTTCAAGGATCATACACCGAATTGTCTAGATAATTCATTTCAATTTTGAA
Organism: Hippodamia convergens; assembly: GCA_038502775.1. Lineage (NCBI taxonomy): Eukaryota > Metazoa > Arthropoda > Insecta > Coleoptera > Coccinellidae > Hippodamia > Hippodamia convergens. The sequence goes on along the minus strand of CM076613.1, from coordinate 9,825,675 downwards.
GAGATTCAGGGGATATCCTCAGATTGAATGATATCAAAGCTCGACTGGAGAGTATATTACTACAAATAATTTTGTATAAAGCAGGAAGATGATTGAGTTTATTAAATTCTTGATCACCAAAAGCGGATGGTATTATGTTTCTGTGTTGAATTTGTGACAAAATTAACAGGAAATAACTTTCACTCTCTCGAAACTGTTGAAAGGCTTTGGTTATTCGTGCAGATCGGTGTAAATATCTGGAGATGAAAAAAAGATATTACGCTAGTTCTTCACAGTCTGCATGGTTCAAATCGAGCGTAACCATCGTCCACTCAGTAGATCATACTTGAGAAACCAAAAATGAGTAGATGATTAACCTATTTTCAACTAACACAGTGATGACCTTTCAAAAGTCCTACATATTTTATTTATCAGCGACAAAAGTTAAAAAATTAGCACTTCGACTTGAAAATTTAATTGTCTCCTAAGGAATTATTCATTATTTGCGTGAATTTGAATTTATAAAAAGCTAGACCCAGCTTCTGTCGAGTTCAGGTTCATCATTATTCCAGGAGCTTACTCAAACATCCTGGATGTGATCTCTAGCTCCAGCAATACGCCGGCTTTTATGCTAAAAAAGTCATTCCAGATTTCGGATACATCCCACCCAAAGTTGGATTATAAGCAGAGCAATTCGATTATTTAATTGGCGAACGTAATGTCTCTGCCTTCAAGATTTTGTGACTTGTTACACTCCATTCAAATCTAGAAGAATTGATGAAAACCTGGATACTCGAATTTTATATCATTGTAAATTGGCAACATTACTACCCATTTTATTTTAGATCAGCAGGAATTCCTAAATCAATCAAATCCAGCTGAAATATGATGATGACTGTTTTAATTTGGGATGTGATGACCACAAAATTATGAAATATCGTTATCTATTGTCCTGATTGAAAACGATTCAGTTAATCTCTTTCCGATGACGAATTCAAATCTCCACGAATATAATTCATATGAAATGCATCGTTGAAAAATATGTTTTTAAAGTACCAACATTTCCCGATGTTGAAACATTCAAATGATTTTTCTTCACTTGTTTATCTACATTCAATGCAAGATAACCATCTGGTGAACTGCAAGGTTGAAAAAGTGTTATTTGAAGAACGATTATTAGGTTGACACCTAACTACAGAATTTCAAATGTACATATAAAAAGATAATCAACCAATCGAGATTATACCTTCAGAAAAACTGGGATAAAAAAATTAATACTTCAGAGTCAGTATTTCATTTTAATTTGTGTCTGTTCAGCAAAATTCGAATCGTAAAATGTGGCACAACTTCGAATAGAGAAGATTGATTACCGGAGAAAACAGAGTTGATCTAAAATTTCCTCGATGGCTGAATAAGATTAATAAAAGCAGGAGGTTCACTGAATAAACCCGACCCTGATATACGGTCATTATGGGGAGTTCAATAAAATCCAAAGTTTTTATCAACAGAAACTTTTATATGGTTTAAGGTTATGAAACTCGAGCTATTGGGAAACGATATTTTGACGTTAGGAGTTCAGATGAAAATCCTTGAAAATAAATTCGTGATTTCGATTTTGCCGATAGATAATGGGCGAATTTTTCTGGGGATGACATTGTTTGGAAGATAATGGCTAGTGCTATCTATTTTTAGATTGAAAATACATTGTGTTATTCAAGAATTGATTATTTTTTTTGTTTTATGAATGAGGGTTTTAAATTTTGAACATAACAACTTATGATCATGAAAATCTATTGAGACTCTGTAAAAACAAAATCCTAGATTCAATTAGGCCACATGAAGTTTTGGAGCCATTGTTATCTGTGTGGTAACAAATGTCCATTTTCAGTCAAGAAAATTAGATGTAAATCACGTTCCTAGAGGACTGTATAGAGTACAGATATTTTCATCTGTTCTGCGAATTCAATTATTCCTTACCAGCAACGAGCTTATCTGGTTAAATGCCTATGTACTAGATTTTCCCCCTATACATGTCCTCAATTTATCTCATTCCTCCTCGTAAATTCGCTGGCGCAAATTTATTCTGAAAATACCAGCCAAGCTTATGCCATATAGTTTGATTTATTTTTGACCCGACATAATTAACTTTTTTCACTGTTGAAAGTCGGCACTATACATCTATTCTGAACAACAATAACGATGATCCTAGAAGATCAGAATGAAGGATAGTTTGGAATATGAGCTTTTTACCACTTCCCTCATTTTGAGGCTCATTTCAATAAAATTGGTTTGAATATCTGCTTTCATGATGAAAAAGAAGTTTCAGGCTTGAATATTCTTGGGAATGAAACAGGAAGAAATTTCTTGAAGACGAACAGCTATTTACGTTATTTTTTTTCGTTACAGAATGTAAAATCGAATCATCCAGAGATAATTTTGAATACATTAGTCGTTGAAATACTGGTCGTGTAGAATTTTTATTTGCACATTATATCAGCAAAAATAAATTACTCTTACTTTATTTTCGCGGGAATAGTTTAAGCGATAAGACACACATTCACTAATAAGTGGAGTGTTTTTTCAAACGAATATGTTGTTGAAAGTTCGTCATATTCGTAACTTTGAATATGATGAATGATTTCCCATCGAAATCAGTTTGCGGCAAATTCACGATTACATAAAACTTGGAAATCTCAATTATAACCGAAACCATTAAAAGTTCAAGTTGATTGGATCCGTTGTTTTTTTTTTGATTGAGCAAGTGATAGATTCAAGAAGTGTCGAAAAATGAGTGTGAGACCTAATTTACGGATAGAGATTTTCGAAATCGAATTACTTCAGTTGTGTTTTTTTTTCAGAACGGCTCCTAAGAGGTCAAGAAAGGTGTTTGCAGCACTTGTGATCATCCTGAGAAGAGTGTCTGAAATTACGGCTGACATTTTGGGTGGAATTCAGCCCTTAGTCACCACCTTCGGATTTGAACAGTAAGTATTCATTTTAAATCAGTCTAGAATCTCATTGCAAAATACATAGGTTGATTGGGAAGCATTATGATGTGATCAGCACATTCGTTAAATTAGGGGAAGATTGAACGAAATCATAGGAAACGATATCAGATACGACAAAGCTAAATGACACCAAAAAGTTGAATATACTAGATCAAAGTTTACAATCTTTCAACTTACCCAAAACTTCCGGAGAAAAAAACAGGCACTGTTCATGAAAAACTATCACCCCGATTAATCGGATCATCAATGTCAATTTTCACTTGAATATCTTGCTCAAAAATCAAATTTTAATAACCCGTTTCTCAAATACTCCGAATTTGTTTTACCGAAATGTCAAATTCAGAGCTACAGAAGATAATTTAATTCAAGATCACAGAAATTTGAACAATATCCGAAATTCCCCTGACAGGAGTGGATGATTCTATGATCAAAACTCGATGTTCGCTAAATGCAGATGTTTATGAATTCATTGATTTCTCGAACTATTGAAACTTATATTAATTCATTTTCCACTCTTTGCAACATGAAAATACCATGGTCTACCCCCATTTTCGACTTTTACTCTAGATTTTCACACCAGAATTAACATTCTCTGATATTTCGCGCGTGAAACATTCTGAAAGTCGATTAAACAATAAAATGTCAGTCTCTATATTACTCAGAACTTCAGTTCCAAAGTTTTTAAATAGGCATTCAAATTTTTGATCGAAGGTCTATGAGAAATGGGAAGGTAGAGGGCAAGGTTTTCTTCAAATTACCGAAAAGTTGCTCCTAATGGTCGAGATTTTAATTTTTCAGGACACTCTTGTATGATATTGATAGCAGAGGATAATGTACTGAGGCCTTCTGTTATTCAATATTTCCTACAGACTGAACTGATTTCGTGAAAACTCAAAATTTGAAAAAAAAATCATAGTTAAGTTCTATATATGTTCATTATATCTTATCTAGAAATATCTGACTAAAGTGCGAATATCGTTCAAGCTGTTTCAAAATTGAATTCCGAGTATTGTCGTATTTGACAGATTTATCTACAAAGAAAAATGCTACTATTGAAATCGAAAAACAATTAGGTACCAATTTATTTGTAATTTTGGCGACGTAGCTTCTTCAACGCGAAAACTGCCAAATTATATGGGCAAAATATTGTGAAACAATAGTGCGAACAGTGTATTTATACGGTGATTAGGTACGAAAATTGGCGGAAACAAGGAATCATAGATATGAATTCGTGAACAAATTTCTTGTGTGCTTTCGTGACAAGGGAGCTTAGATGCTCATTTCTCGAGCCATTAACACACTTCCTCTTATAGGAACATTTTTCAATTCACATCTCAATAGGTCATTTACCACGGAAAATGAATTTTTCATTCCGCTTGATTTTTTTTTAACGAGTCATTGTTTCACAGCCATGGTAGCATTGCCAGATCTGGGAATGGCTGAAGGAGCTTACAGGGAAATCAGCCCAGCTGTTTCGGTGATTGAAGATGAGACTACCAAACCAGATCTCATCCCAAATAGTAATCAACTAACTATAACCACTGTTTGTAGTTTTGTCGATGGAAGCTTTGCTAACAGCAAGGATAAAGACATTGAAAATGGTGAGTGAACCTTGTCTTTGTACTTTATTTAACCTCCCTTTGTCCTCCCAATAATGGTATAAATGAAGAGAGAATATTAAAAAAAAATTTTTTGAAACAAAATACTGAAATTTTGTTGTGCTGTGTTAGAAATAAGAGAAGATTATGTTTGTTACAGGAGTTACTAAAGTTGAATCTCTCTCCAACGGAAAGTCCTTGGAATCAGTCAAGTCGCTCTCAAGCGACGAGCCTGATCTTGATTTTGAAAACGAAAAGTGGCATACAATCACCCTTCAAGTTTTCGTTCCATTCATGTTGGCTGGCATTGGAACAATAGGTGCAGGAATCGTATTAGGAAATGTGGAGGTAAGTGTTCATTCATAACATTCCTCGAAAACATCATGAATTCGTTCGTCAATTTGATTCTTCGAGTTTTCCAACCACTTCTCTGGGGTTTGATACACTGTTGTGTTTATGAAAGCCTGAAATCAAAGCGGAAGGATCAGAACTTCATTGTTCAGAGACGAACTTTTCGTCTGTCATGGGATTACAAGGGATGACCACGAAGAACTGACAAGGGTTTCAATTCAAGGGCGAAAACTACGAGGAACTGATCTTATGGAAGGGATAGACCTCAACTTCTCATACACAGCCTCTCATAAATAAACGAGACAATGAAATCTTTGGCATCCAGCTCTTACGTTCCTTATTGAGAGAGATATTCGAAAAAATGCTGTAAAATATTTCCAGATTAACAGGATAATATATCCCTTTAATCCGGTATGAGTATATTATTCTAGTTGGATAGCTTTTCGTCTTGAAACCAATTATGTTCTGTTCAAAAGGTCTTACTTACATTATTCATGTGAAGAAGTCGAAACTTGAAAATTCATTATATAAAAAATTTTAAGAATGAACTTTCCATGCATCATTTCAAAAAAGGTCTATAATCTACATACAGGAACATCAAATGATTCTTGTTATATTTGTAAATTTTTCAAAACATTTCGAAATATATCACAAGTACAATTTTCTTGTTTTAGAGTCTAGAAGTGTTTCGAGTTATCAAAGCACTGTATATTCTAGTGCCATCATTACTAGGACTCAAGGGAAATTTAGATATGTGTCTGGCATCAAGGCTTTCCACTCAAGCCAATCTAGGTAATATGAAGTGCAAGAAAGAAGTCATCAAAATGGTTATAGGAAATGTTGGTTTAGTGCAGGTATATACAAAAAATTGTATATGTTTGAAATATTCTCTAACTTATTTTTTTCAAGGTTCAAGCCATAGTTGCAGCTAATATTGTTTCCCTGTTTGCGGTCTGCGTTTCAGCACTATTACATGGGACCTTCGCAATACATGATGGACTTCTTTTGGCTGCTGCAAGTGTTATGACTGCCACATTGTCATGCTTCACCTTAGGTAAGTTCATTTTACTCTGAGCACTAATAAGAGTGAAGGTTTAATTTTGTTTTTTCTCTTCTAGATTTCCTCCTGATTGGTGTGATATTCTTATCCCACAAATTGAAACTCAACCCTGATAATGTTGCTACGCCACTGGCTGCCAGTGTGGGCGATGTAGTTTCCTTGATGGTTCTTTCCACTTTTGCATCTATGCTCTTCTCGATTAAAGGTAATTGTCGATATATCAATAATAATTATTGGAAAAATGATAATTAAATATGTTTCGCTTTTCAGAACACAGCACATATATCTTGATAGGAATTATTTTGGGTTATTTGGTAATAATGCTGCCATTTTGGATTTTCGTCGTCCTGAAGAATGAATATACAAGAAAAATTTTAACCACTGGATGGACACCTGTTCTTTCTGCCCTTGTGATAAGTGGGTGAGTAATTTTATGCATGAAATCATATTCTTTGGACAAGAAAAGCTCCGAACTTTTGCCTGGATTTTGTATGAATTATCTGAGAAAAATTTTCCAATGAAAATCTGCATTTCCACCTGAACTGATCGGCGAACGAAAACGAAACATAGCAATGAATGTTTTGGAGTGACAGTCGGTTCGGGATTTCACAAAGAGTAAAACTCCTGTATTCATTTTTCAAACATTCCAAAGGTTTCGAATGAAGCGACACGCATGCTCTGTTTATGGATATCAAATTTCAACGTTTGCCCTTGGCTCTGTTCTTCTCGATATCAACATTTTTTTATTCGGCGATTCATGTATATCTGGAAATTCGTCTCTGTTTTTATTTTGGACGAAGCCAGTGAAAACGCTATCTCTCAAGGGTTGGTTGATTCGGGCAACCGATAGAAATGCATGGGCAGAAATTTTTTTACGCTTTTGCGGTTAGATGGGAACGAAAGCAAAGTTTTTACCTGGAGAATGGGGTATGTTTAATTCTTTGTTGACCTACGATTTTCACAAACGGCCTCCTTTTTGTCGGGACGTTACCAAGAGAAACCTGTCTTCCCACTAATTTTTTTCTTGGATATTTTCAACTTCATCATTTTGTTAGCGAGTTAGCGTCTCTTGCTTATTCACGATTCGAATCAAAAATTGATATTTCTCTTCGAAATGAGTTGATAAATCAGCAGGGAGATGAGTTATGTTAAGTTTATTATCCATGTACTCAAGTTGGGTTTTTCTTTTTCCTTACAGAAGGAATTTCATAATTTTCATGGAAAATTTCTCTACCTGAATAGATTGATCATACTGTCCTCATTTCAGATTCGGTGGGTTAGTCCTAGACAAAGCTGTAGATCAGTTCAACGGTTACGAGGTTTTCCAGCCGATTATAAATGGAATTGGTGGAAACTTGGTGTCTGTACAAGCGAGCCGCATTGCCACGATGTTACATCAAACCTCCATTAGAGGGGTCATTCCCCCACACACGAAGAGATTTGTAGCTCCATGGACCGCTCTTTTCGGTGGTGGTAAGTCATCTCTATTCTTTCTTCTTTACCTGATAAGCTGGACCCAAATTTAGTCTTGTGAATTATACATGTATACGTGAAAATATATATAATATTTTTCAATACATCCTGTGAAAAATCGATTTGATACGTTCTTCCATATGATTCAGACTTTTTTCAGCATCTCAGATACCTGAGTTGTATACTTCTGAATTAAAAAACTTTTTCTTGGGAAAATGAGAAGCATATTTGGGTTCATATAATCCAATTTTTCGAGGTCAGATATTGTAGCTGCAACGTATGTTGACCACTTTCATGCAGATATTTTAACAATGCCAACATTTTTCAGTGCTGCCGGCTGAGACTGCTAGAATCCTGATAGCGATGTCCATTCCAGGACAGACTGTGTACGTTTTTGTTGCCGATCTCATATATAACGAAGGCGTTTCAACACTAACACCAGTATTCGTTTTGGCCTACCTAACAGTAGGTCTCATTCAAATAATGCTTTTGCTTTATATCGCCCACATTATGATACACACAATGTGGATGTACAAAATAGATCCGGATAATGGAGCAATCCCTTACCTCACAGCTTTAGGAGATCTCTTAGGTTCGTCATTCCTCCTGTTGGCCTTTATGTTCCTGAAAAGCATCAACCAGGAATACTCTCCTATACAAAATGCCTGATAATCGCGATACGATTCAAGAACAATTTGTACATAAATATGTTTTCCCTATAAAGGTCTTGATATCTTTTTGACAGGATTATATTGAATTGGACGAAAAAATTGTAACGAAATATAGAATTGACTCTTCAGGTACAGTTAAAAAATTTTCTCTGTCAATGTTGTACAATGGAAATGAGATGCTTGACTTTTCAAAACATTTTAAAAAATTCTTCATCAAAATAAGATGTTTGGAATTTACTCCTCAGGTAATCAAAATCCCCATATATTAATATGGATGAAATTTTTATTAGAAATAAGGTATTATTATCATATTATGAATTATTTGTCCGTATTGACTTTGTATATTCCAATCGAAGTCTTATTCTTTGACTGTGCTTTATAATAAGAACTGATATTTCCAAATCTTCTTGACCATATGTGTGATTGTGTTTTTTATCTAATTAATTTGATGTCTCAGTTTTCTCTGTGTTACTTAAGATTTTTTCAGTGTATACTTTTCCCTCATATTTCTATTGAAAATGTTTACATTCAACTGTGATTAAATACAATTTCCTCTTAGCTTACGTTCAAATATATTCAAGTCAGATTTAATTTTTCTTTCTTGTACGAATTTACCCTTATTCATTGCTATTCAAACAAGTATTAAACTTCTACTATCGAATACTTTACTCACAAAATTCATCCTATACTCAGAATCTGACAATTAAAATTAAATGTAAGAAAGCTTAGTGGCAGAATTGAATATGGAAAATTTATGTTTAGGACATCAAAATGTTTTTTTTCAAGTGTCAAACTGAAAAGGTTGAATCTAGTAGGTTTAAAGGATTCGATGAAATTGTGTAGCTATGGTAATGTATACTCATGTTGATACGTGAAAGACTGTTAGTGAAATAAGTGAAAATAAAGTTTTTTAAATGAAGAATCTCATTTTATTTCCGTATATACAAAAAAATTAACCATTTTTATACGAAATTCAATAATTTTAATGAAAATATAGTAATTACATGCATTAATATAAAGAACTGACACAATATTCGTATATTTATTGGAATTTTTCACCCAACTAATTCTGTTGTGCTTATGCTCTTGGGTTTCTTGAATAAAGAAAATTCGAATATTCCTTCATCTTCACCAAACATTTCCCCATCTTCAAGAGTGACAGGTAAAACTTTGTTCAATGTTTCTGGCAAAAACAGACAAGCAACAGCTCCGAGTATAAGCAAAGTTCCAGTATAACATCAGGAGATGGTCTCCATATGGTGCTCAAGAATAGAATTTGTGAACTGAAGAAGCTAGCAGCATATCCTGCAACATGTATAGCTGAGACTCCTTGTCCCCTCACTACAACCGGGATCAATTCCACAGCATACTGAGCTCCAGAATTGTAGGCAACATTAACAGAGAGCCTGGATATTATAGCTAAGGCCAGTATAATAAGAGGTTGAGGTGTGGACATGGAAGCTTGGAAAATACCTGAAGATATGGTGAAGACTCCACTTACGAAAAGAGCACCACTTGCTAATGCTTTCCTCCCTATTCTGTCTTGAGTTACCAGAATGAAGATGCAGGATGGTAAGATTGTCGAAGATGTTATACTGAAGACTAGGAATGGGGAGAAACCTAGTCCATTCACGTTGCGAGATATCGCATCATAGCAGAGGGTCATTACCATTCTGAAAAAATGAACACGATGAATATTTTCCTAAAAGAACTATTCTAGAAATATTACTGTTTAACTATGATTAGTTTGTGTGGAGGTTCCAGCTGGTTAAACACAATGTTTCGCCTTCTTTGAAAAATAACCACAAATATTCTTGACCCAAATGAAACAATTCTGAAGTTTTTCAATTTTCATCCTTAGGAAAATATGCTCTCATTAGATCTCCCCTCAGACTATTCAACTAATACTTAAACCCGAATGTTCTCTCCAGCTTTCTAATTAACTAAAGCCATTCACGAAAAAAGGAAATGTTTTCTCATCTATACATAACCGAGCTGACATCATTGCGCGACATTTCTATGATCTTATGAAGGGATGACAGCGAAATCACAGATCGAGTTTCCACCTTGCTAATGAAAGCCTAGACGAAACAAGAGATTCTGATAACTTTTCATTATCTGTATTCATCCCAACGACTGAGCCATTTTCCCCATTTTTATCACGTTTCTCGTTCGGAAAATTCTCGAAGTATTTCGGCATTTTGTTAGGGGTTCGCTTGAATTTTTTATGTGAAAGTTTGTCCATGATATTCGGAATCCATGGTATCGCATACCTACTTATATGTTTTATGAGGAAAGGAATATTGTAAGGGCAGTTTTACCATTACGAAGACAGTTCCGACCCTTTCCGAACTGAAATATGATCGACCATTTTTTTATTTGTTTTCTGATGACAATAAAGGGAAATTAACAACAATGTCAGAATGGCAATTCTCGGAATACGTCGAGTTTTTGGTCATGAAAAATATTCTGTTTTCTTGTGTTATAACATGTTTGGTTTATCTATGGGAGATGATTGCCTTTCATTGGGGTCCCGTAGCGGTCTTCAAACATCTGAAGTGCCGAAAAATCATCACCTGGAAGGTCGTATCCGGTTTGAAAAACCCTCACGACCAGAGAGCGAGAATTTGTGGATTTTGAATTTGAATATCGAAGGAATTTCGAAGGACAAGTGTGATTACGTCTCCAAATGAGCTGATGAACATGGTATCGAAGTGATTCTTCTGCAAGAAATCCACATGGCAACAGAAAAAAATCCTCGTGAAAGAGGACAGTTGAAAGTTATGTATTAATTGATTTTTTACAAGTTTAGCTTGTTATGTTGAAAAATTATCAGTTCTTAATTTTCAACAGATTCGGAAAGGGGAAATTGATGGATTTTTTTTCATTTCTTTCAAATTTTGTGACATTTCTGTCATAAATATTTATAAACCTCGGAACATTATTTGGCCAAGAAATCTGAATGTTGATGTTTTTCAAAGTAGCAAATGCATTTGTAAAATGCATTTGATTTATTCTGAATAATCGGTTTCTTTTCTGCTTTTGTCTTTTTTCATTTCAGATTAAGAATTGCGAGTCGTTTTGGGAAGAATCTGTTTATCCGAGCCCATCGACGGATAACATGAAGATGATCACACTGATGTCTTTCAAGATTTTCCTGATATTTAATATTTTATGTTATTTTTTTACGGGGAGACAGGTTTTTTCGGCTGAGGTTTTTTCCCCTGGCTGTATAGTATCGTATGATACTAGTGATGATAGTATCGTATGATTCTATAGTATCATACGAAGAATGATGTTCATTGAAGGGTGCGGGAGATCATCCAGCGTTTTCTTCACCGACGCTTTGCTCTTGGGCAGATGAATTTCCAAATCCCTCGGGCTAGCTCCTAGAGGAAGAGCCCCCTATTGTTTTGATGGAAATAAACGACCGATTGGCCTATTTCCCGATGGACTTTCAGGGGTCCTTTAATTGGGGAGCGGCATATATCACAGAATTCGGATGGATTCATGTGCGACATTTTCATGTCGAGAAGTTGGATCTCCGCAGTGCGAACACTTTACTTTCAAACTTTTGGATTTCTATTTATAGTCCGTTAGACTGGGGGAAAGTCTTCATGAGGGTACAGAAGTCAGATAATTTATATTTATATACTACAAGACCAACAATCAGGGTGAGTATCCTCAAACACACTTTAATTATCGGAGTTTTTTGTTGAGATTGATGCTAGTTCAACATGAAGTGGATGTTCAGAGGGAAATTTTACGACGCCTAATATCAATTTCAAAGGGAATTCTCCTAAATGTTCCTGCTCATCCGATGTAGGACAAATTTTTCTTCGCATCTCTCTAAAATTATCAACTCAAACTTTGGCAACTAAACAATTATAGAGAGTTTGTGTCTTTTTCCAAATACAAGTTGAATCATAGGGATTCGAAGATATTTTTGCCCTTCTCAGAGGCAATCTGTCGGAAAAGACAACTCTTTGCAAGATGACAAGCTGAGATGATATTTCTTTTTGAGGCTTGAGTCAGCGAAACGGAAACAATTCCAGGTTGACCATGGCTTTCATATTTTCTTAAAATTTTACGAGACCATATGCAGATGTATCAAGATGAATGAAAATGTGATTGAGCGGAGTAAAAAGAATTTCATATCGAATGAAAATGGCTTTTACGTCGATCTCTTTGATGTTACATTTCTGCTGGATTTCTCCATCCCCTCTCAAGGGATACAGAGTTCAACGAGTTCGAAAATAGGAGCTTTTTGTCTCAATCCCATTAGCAATCGATTTTCATACTACATCGAATACTTTTTCCTTTTTGCGTTATTCCGCAATCAGTTTCGGCACTTGAACGAGATTTTGGAATACACAGGGTGACCAGAAAATTTGGAATGAGCTACATAACGAACTACGAAACGAATTCAATTGAAGATGACCTCACTTGAACAACTTGATACTTAAGAATCGCTAATTTAGCTTTTGTGAAGGTATTATCGAATTTTCCTAGAAATGTTTCCAGATGGAGAACAACAGATATCTATTTACTCTTTGTACGAAAGCGTGGAAAGATTGCTTCCGATTTCTGGTAAACTGTTTCTTTGACGAAGTTGCCGAACTCCACCTGGTGCAGCCTCTGTCTGCCTGTCACCCGAAATATTCAAGTTCAAAGGCATCCGGTCTTACATCCGGAAAACTCTGCAAGAAAAGCGGAGTGAAAGTAAACCCACAGAGAACATATTTGCAAGTTTGCTGTTCCTTTTCCCATCTGAATTTCCCATTGAAAATTATCTCTCCCTGTCGGAATTATTCAAGCTGAACTCAACCAGGTGAAATCTGCACAAAGCCTTCTGTCGTACATTTCTGTTAAGTTCTGACAATAATGTTTTTTGCGTAAATCCAGCTCGGTTGTGCCAAATTATTCTGGAAAAGTTGACTCGGCAATCTCCAAGATAGGAGGCTTCAAACAAGGAGCACCCCCATATTCTTCGAAGAGACAAAACATGTTTACTGAAAGTAGCCGAATTCTCCGATTTTCAAAACTAACTTTAATAAATGGTGTTTCATTTTCCAAGAAAAACTGTTCCGTTGATGAAGGAAAAATTCTTGTACTCAGATATACCTACAACCTTTCTGATCAACTGAATTGTTGCCCAAAGATGGTCGCTGGCTGTCAGAGAATGTATATACCCCAAGCAAGAACAGATGAATATTCATCGAGATGTTTCCAGTGAACTGAATGAAAAGCACATCATTATGTATTAAACACTAATATATTCAAGAATGAGAGAAATTGCAACGATTTCATTATTGTATTCTGCCTAATGAATGTTTTATTCGAATAGAAAATTCTCTCGTTTATAAGTTTTTTGCAGAACAAAGGGAATTTAAACTGGGGTCGAAGTTCACTCGCAATCAATTCATTTAATTCTTATCTTAAGGAATGATGGGTTGGCTAATTAATGGCCATATTTCAATTTGCAAGAGTCGAGTTGAATTGATTAAATCGTCAGAAAATTCATTAAGAGTTAATTTTCAATTTCGAAACAGAGGTTCGAAAAAAGGAATGCATATCTTCAAGTATACAAAGAAAATCTAGTTTACCTTTGAACAATTTTGGAAGCTGTAATGATATAGCTTTCATTCTAATTATAAATCTGATGAACTCATAATTTCAAATTCTGGAATATTCCCCAACCGAAATTGGAAAATGTATACCATTGCCTTTCTATTTAATCTGTGCCATGTTTTTTGCAGTTTCCAGATGAGATCGCGCAATTATCAAGTAGTTCAAATGGAAAAACTGTGTGTTTTATCAACGTTGCAGCTTTGAAGCTATTTCTTGCCCGCAGTCTGAGGCTTAAAATTGAATTTCAACCAACCAGTACTTCCGCAACTATTGGAATGGACCGTTGAATAATTTCTCATATTCAAGATATCAACTCACGATTTGAAGATAAGAATCAACGTTTTTCTGCGCAGTTTCGGAGTTCTCAACAGTCCCAGCAGATTTTCGTGATTTCCTTTTGCACTCTCGACGTGCTTCTCGCAGTATTGCTTCAGAGAATCTATGGATTTCAGCGGAATCTCTCTCCTGTTATACCTGGCAATTTCCTTGAAACACTTGATGGCCTTCTCGGTCTGCCCTTTACTAATGAGCCACTGAGCACTTTCTGGGACATACAGGTAGAACGAGATAATTAAAAGATTGGGCAGCGTGATCACCGAGAGGAATAGCCACCACTTCCCCAGAGAAACTGCAACCCAAGGACGGTCATGCAGGATAAGCAATAAAAGACGCCAATTGTGAGATTGAGTCCAAGGGTTCTCATCTTCGGTCGGATGTATTCCATAACTGCAACGAAAAAGGAATCGTCTAACAGATTGTCTTTATTGATCTCATAATTCAATAATTAATACTTTATTAATCATTCAGGAAAGAAGAATGTGAGGATCTATATTTTTCCCCACAAACCCAAAAAGGGAGTCTAGATTACGAATTGCTCCTTTAGGATTCGAACTCTCAGAGTTCTTTGTTTCAATTTTCCAACAACTTTTACTCATACTTCTGGCTGCAAACATAAATGGAATCATCCTCCATTTACCTCCCATAGGGTTCAGCTATTTCACCCATATCGCGGAAGTTTCATACAGTCTAATTCGGACTCAAGTTTCCAGATGGATATCCAAGAATAACTACTCGACAGATGACTTCTAGATTGGACTGAAGATTACTCGATATGTGTGTACTTCAAAAGTTCCTCTGTTAATTAGACCATGTCATGTTTTGGGTTATTTTTAACAGCCGAAGTCCTTAATCAGCGCTGCCTTTGTCGTTTCTTTCGAAAACGCATTATGTCCCGATAACCCTGAATATCTTGACAAAACTAAAGAGGCCAAAAAAATCTATTCGAATTATTTTCATTCTTTTTTATTTGAAGCATCGAGATCGAAGTGACAATTATTTCCTGAATAAAAATCAAGTATCTCCAGGAACTTCTGAAATGAAATAAATGATATAATATCTCACCAATAATATACATCATAACGAAGTTAGTATCTGTGGCAGCTCCAGCTATAAATCGACTCACAATGAAACATATGGGATCTTTTGCGAACACTGTGAACATATTTCCAATGCATAATATTGAATGTGAGGCAACAAGGCAATGTAATCTTCCTATTTTGTCAGCCAACACACCAAATATCAAGCTTCCAAATACTGAACCTATGAAGAACACAGATTGACCCAATGCTGGTATCCATTCCAGACCACATATCCAGTTGAACTGAAAAAAATTGTTTGAGAGATGGATTAATACATCGAATATTAATAGTCCAATTAATTGTTTAAATTCCCATTTCTAATTATATTTCTATTGAAATTCATACTGACAAGCAGAAATGAGAGACATGATATCTTACACTAAAATCTTATATGATAGAAGTTAATAACTAATGAAAAATGTAGTAACTGCGAAGAAATCATGTACCTCTCATGAGCCAATTTGTGTAAAATCACCAAATAACATATTCTGAGCACTTCGCTACGAATATTGTGGAGTAAATCGCTGAATAAGTACAGCAATTTATAGAATCCTTGAAATGAGTTAACATAGAGCAACTAGCCTATTCATTTTTCGAAATATAAGGTATCATTATCTCATTCACGTTAATTCCGAGTGGAATATACCAAACAAAGGAAGCTCTAAAATTCAGTTTTTTTTCTGCAAAAATCTATTTTCTTCATATTTCAATGGATTGAATGAACTACTACTTCTTAAAAAAATTAACATGTGTGGTGAGAACAAAAATACCTTTCAGGATTCAGAAAAGCTTCAATAGTTCTCCAAATTCATCTTACCCTTTTTAATTTTCCTCCATATTTCCTTCGTTGAATTAACAATTGTGATTTATGATTGCAGGGATAAAGTATCATTCACTGATCATTTCGATGCATTGGATCAATTAACTAATTGAGTTAGCACTTAAATGATTGCATTCAACTTGTCTTTGAATTTATCAAATCTCCGACGCGTAACAAAATTAGTTACCATACAACGAAATCATTAAAACAACGTAGGTAAATTGAAGCGTATATTTCAAAGTAGGAGAAACTCTGCTATAAATCTAAATAACCAAAAATATATCGTTGCTATCTACTGAAAAGAATTAATCTTCCTTGTAAGACGCTGCAATTAGTGTCACATCTGTATTTCATGTAATTATTCTGACGAAGTTTATATAGAACAAGGTTCCTACTATTCACAGAAACGTTTAGAACATCGTAAATATTTTAGGAAGGGACAGTCAAATTTTAGGGAGATGACAGTAACTTCACAATGGGGTTTTTCGAGAGAATAAACATTGACTCGAAGAACGAATCAGATGTCGGTATTCAACAGTTCTTCTCTTGCCTTTAAAGGAGTTATTGAAACTGGGCACAACTTAAATTGAACGAACACTGTATTCTTTCTGTGAAGAAACTTGGAAATTAAGAAAATTTACCTCTTGTATGATACTGATGTAATTGTACTGGCTCTTGTAATTCCATCCATTTGTGCATGGTATTTCCTTTATAATATGATCATCTTCGTAAATCTTCACATCACAAGCACCTATCTCTATCAATCCGAAGGAACTTTCGTTGAAAAACGACGCATTACACTTATATTCCGGTAAAACACTTATGAAAGTTTGTCCGAAATAATGAAATCCAGACAGCACGTTTATTATACTGAAAAGGAACAACAGGAGGAACTGATATCTGCTGAAATCGCCCACCAAGTGGAGCATCCCATCTATATCCACATCGTCGTCCATATTCAGTCAGCTAGATTCATATGACCATATCGCAGAGTAAACTAAGAATAACACTATTGTATATTTCATGAAATTGATAACTGCACGCTATAAGTCGAGGAAATCATCAATTTTAAGTATATACAACGATATCCTTACTCGAAATTATCTGCCATATCGGAAGTAATTTTTTTAATGATGCACTGCAACAAAAATATTTCCCAATCAGTTTTCGAAAAAGTTCAGAGATTGGAATTAATGAAATATTGTTTTCGAAGACATTACCACAATCAATACTGTCTGAAACTGAACTACATATCAGGTTTTCATGACTTCGCACTAAATGACACTAAACATGCTGTTCGTTGTCGGCAAAAATCATTCAAAACCCTATACAAGTTCTCGATGCAATGAAGAAACATTTTCAGACAAAATCGAAACACTAGGTGGAAATCTGAGATGAAATAAATCGAAAATAATCGAATTAGGCAAAGTGAAAATCTATTGAAATTACTCAATGAGAATTTTTCACATCATTAACTTTCCAGAACCATCACAAAACATGTAAATCCAACAGAAAAGAATAGAAATACTTACTTTGGATTAACTGAAATTCTTCACATATAAAGTAGGTCCAGGAATTCCTCTTCTATATTCTTAAACTAGAAACTTGGAGATTGAAATATTGATGTTATCAACTGATATAACTCACTATGTTATTTTGGGATGCATCATAATTTATTGAAGACAATTAACTTCATACTGCTCACATTGAGAATATAAGAATATATTGCCGATAAGAAGAAATATCTCGATTTTGATTTTCATACGACATGCAGAACACCATTTTTCTCAACAATTAGAATCATCATGGTTCCAAAATGTTTTGTCCATGATAATTAGTTTGAATATAGATAAAAGTTCGCCAAATCGAGGTCTATCATGGTTAAAACATTCCCAAGCATTTTCTGAACATTTTTTCCTAGAGGTGTCTCTGATAAAGCGAGGAATTCTAGATTAGCTATAACAGTATATTGATATCTTGAAGAAGTTTCAGACACTAATTACCTTTCGGGTTATGTTTTACGTTTTCGTTGTCATCGACGAAGCTCAGACCGAAAATAACCAAACAAACTACATTTACAAACATTATATCTGGTCATACTATGAATTATGAAATGAAAATCGATATCATACACTGCATCGATGCAACAATAATAGTGGAGTACCCTCTAGAATTAGAATCTATTTTTGAACAACTATACTCGAGAATCAATGCTTGCTGGTGCCACCACACGAATTTCATTCAACTAAACCCTTCAAATCTCATGTTTTCATGGATTAATAGGGTCCAATTCGTCAAATTCAATAACCTATTTTCTTATGTCAATATATTAGTTTCAAATTTGAGCTTAATTGCAGAAGCTATTCGTCAAATTCAAGGTAAAATACACAATGAAGTGAGATATCATCCTATGTTCAATTTCTTTTTGTTCTCTTCTATATATAGGGTTGTTTCGATTGATTAGGTTCATTTGATTAATTCCAAGGGGACACCATCGTACAATTGCTGCCATTTATATCTCATTTCAAGAATGAAATACAATCTCCTTAATATCGTCGAATAACCTCAAAATACATTCGCACGAGGAGACATCGCTAAGTAAAAGATTTATAGTTGCATTTAACTCACTAGTGGCCAGCACAGTTTGTCACTCCCTAGGGACTCTCCGCCTAATTTGTATGACTATTCCTGAATGCGGAACGCTGTTTCAGGTGATTCACTCTAACAGAACCCCAATATTGGATGTGATGGGTCTGGGTCTTACCTCGTCTCGTGAGAGGACATCCATTGCTATCCAATAAAGGCAGGATTGAAATCATACAGAGAAAGTCCCTGCAGAAACGAACTGAATACGCAAAATTTTAAGGGCAACCTGTAATTCATGAGGGGAAGGTCAAGAGTTGTCCAAAGAATCAATCTTGAAGAGTTTAAAAAAACGAACCTCCCATCGAATGATCGTAAAGTGAAGAGTTTTCGTTTATTATTTCCATACGATTACATCTATCATCCATGGGAAAAAACGTACGGGATAGAACATGAGGGATATCCCGTAATAAATTGCGAATTTCAAACTTCTTAGTGATATTCCACATGCACAAATAGACGTATCCATCAGGAATAATATTTGCACTTGCCCGCATATTCTGGGTCCTACATTTCCTCCCTGAAATCTTTCTCTCCACGTTTTTATAACCCAATAAAAATATGTTTTCAGTTTACCCACATAATCTCTCACTTTTTTCCCCTTTACGAACTCGAGCCCTGAAACTGTTTCAAAATTCTGTTGAATTTTCAGTAAATGATGTGGAAAGCTCGAAAATAGCATTAGAATCGGATGTATAAGGATCTCGAAATAAAATTTTATGTAACATAAACATAGAACGGACTGTTTCTGGTGTAGAAAGTCATAATTCTCTGGAGTATTGTTAAATCTTCGAGAGGAACAAATGGTGTGAAACGCTTCAAAGTATGTTCTGCGTGTTTTGTTGACCATTATATTCCTTTGTGGTTGATAACCAAGGCGAGCATTGTGGGACATCGGTAAAACGGTCACAGTGGGCCATGAATTTCGTGAAAATAGATGTGATTGTATCATGCAAACTGAAAACGTCCCATTATAGCATTTAAAGCGACAAATTTGACATGTATATGAGATCAGGCTTGTAGAAGGGTGAAAAATCCTTGGATGTTTCACACTTACCCTAGTTTATTCTTTCATAATGAGCTGAAATATTCAAATCAATGGGGAAAAACCTAATGAGCTCAGTGAAAAATACCTTTTTTTACTTTAACAGCCCAAATTTTATTTATGAATTCAGTGAATTCTGTTTGAGTATAACGAATGGCAACAAAATGGAGCATTTCTATAGAACAAGCTGAGTGGGAGTTGAAGGACTTCTGAGCAGGACGTGGAGGTTTCAAGTCCCTAAACGATCGAATTTCTAATGGCAGTGAACTTGATGCGCTTACAATGTAGCGGACGAAAGCTAGTTATGTATATAATAGTCGAGAAAATGATACGAAATCCTGCAAATATTCTGGGGATGTCGCAGGAAATCAGAGAGCGTAAGCGAATTTCAAGAACACATAAAATGAAGAACGAACGTGCTAGCTGAAATTCATATTCATACTCGAGCTCTTTTTTCCAGATAAACTGTGCTGAAATTTGAACTCGACTGTACCTCTAAACGCGCAAAACGAGCATTGCATGGACAATATTTGAATGTTCAATTTGTGAGTAAGTATAGAGACAAGACATGCAGAAATCCAGTCAGTCTAGCTCCATAAAAGGTTCAGAAAACTCCTCCAAATCCCCTGAAGGTGTACGATAATTTGGCCAGGACATTTATTACAATAAATTGTATTTGAACAACCAAGAGCTGAGATTATCATGAATCAGAGAGAGGATAGATCATCAAAGAAGCTTGACAAGGACTTGAAAATATCTGATATTTCTAACAGTATCACA
Organism: Hippodamia convergens; assembly: GCA_038502775.1. Taxonomy (NCBI): domain Eukaryota; kingdom Metazoa; phylum Arthropoda; class Insecta; order Coleoptera; family Coccinellidae; genus Hippodamia; species Hippodamia convergens. Next base: position 9,805,198 of record CM076613.1, on the reverse strand, counting down.
GTTTAAGAATGTCATTTTATTTCTGAGTCTTAATGAATAAGATTTTTCGAATTTTTATCATTGAAACTGTAAGAAATGGAACATTTGTTTGCTGCCCTTTTCGATATTTATAAATAAAGATTTTTTGGTGTAAGTGGAGAGAACTGTGTGTAATTTTCATAAACATTAGATGAAAAGTGCTGAAAATGGGGTATTTTTCTGGTGGCAGAAAGCCTGCAACATATAAATGATGAACATGAATCGTACGTCAATCCGAAGTGAAATTCTTCTTGTTGTGTTCAAAATGGCAGGAAGGTAGTCCATGGAATCCGTCATTTGCATTTTCGTTTGATATAACGAAGGAATGGAAACCTGTTTTATACTGCAAACCGCCAGAGAATCTCTCGTTTACTCCAAGGTTTGAAATATTTCCTTATGAAGGAACTGGAAACTGTGCATTCATAAGAAAATTCTACAAAAGGAACTATTTCAGCTGATCCAAGGACATTACTGAGACTTTCCCAAATTATCCTCTGAGAAATGGGTTTTATTAAACCGCTTGTTCAGAATGGCGCTTGTTAAAGCCAACCGAAGCTGAAGAACAGTTTTTTCATTTAAGGGGAGTTATTCCACTCTCCGCTTCGACTTATTCAGGAATGAAGCCGATATGAAAAATTTGAGAGATTGAGAATGAACCTGGGGTTGCTCATTTGAACGCAACGATGCAAATCCATTGGTTTCCGATTCCATGAGCCACCCTGTATCGATCGGTTATATTATTGTCGAGAATGACAATTCTCGGAATATATCGTAGTTTTTGGTCCTGAAAAATATTCTGTTTTCTTGTGTTAGAAATTGTTTGGTTTATCTATGGGAGATGATTTCCTTTCATTGGGGTCCCGTAGCGGTCTTCAAACATCTGAAGTGCCGAAAAATCATCACCTGGAAGGTCGTATCCGGTTTGAAAAACCCTCACGACCAGAGAGCGAGAATTTGTGGATTTTGAATTTGAATATCGAAGGAATTTCCACTAGATTTTCATCTTAGAATTGACATTACCTCATATTTTCCAGGTGAAACATTCTGAAACTCAATTAATGAATTGAAATGCAGTTTATATATTACTCAGAACTTCCACAGTTTTCAAAGAGGCGTTCAAAATTATGATCGATGTTTTTTGACATATCCTAAGAACAGGGAGCGGTCTTGTTTACGTAGAAAATTGAAAGTTTATCGCATTTGAAAGTTGTAAAACAGTTAATTGATGGAAAAATATAGTTTTTCAAGATTTTAATATAAAAACATGATCACAGAAATCTGAACAATTTTCGGAAATCCCCTGACAGGATAAGCGGAATCTGTGATCCTTATTCATCTATATTCGATGTTCGCCAAATGCAAATGTTTATGAATTTATTTGTTTCCCGAACTACTTGGACTCATTTGAACTCATTTTCCACCCTTGTTAATGGTATGGGACCATAGTTTCCCCTAATTTTCCACATTTCCACTAGATTTTCAAATCAGAATTGACATTACCTCATATTTTCCAGGTAAAACATTCTGAAACTCAATTAATGAATTGAAATGCAGTTTATATATTACTCAGAACTTCCATAGTTTTCAAAGAGGCGTTCAAAATCATGATCGATGTTTTTTGACATATCGTAAGGACAGGGAGCGGTCTTGTTTACGTAGAAAATTGAAAGTTTATCGCATTTGAGTTTTGTTAAACAGTTAATTGGTGGAAAAATAAAGTTTTTCAAGTTTTTAAATATAAAAACATGATCACAGAAATCTGAACAATTTTCGGAAATCCCCTGACAGGAGAAGCGGAATCTGTGATCCTTATTTATCTATATTCGATGTTCGCCAAATGCAAATGTTTATGAATTTATTTGTTTCTCGAACTACTTGGACTCGTTTGAACTCATTTTTCACCCTTGATGATGGTATAGGACCATAGTCTCCCCTAATTTTCCACATTTCCACTAGATTTTCAAATAAGAATTAACATTATCTCATATTTTACGCGTAAAACATTGTGGAAGTGAATTAATTATACAAAATGTCAGTCTATATATGACTCAGAACTCCAGTTCCAAAGTTTTTAAATACTCGTTCAAATTTTCGGTCTAAGATTTATGAAAAATTTGAAGGTAGGGGGGACAAGCTTTTTTTCGAAGATTAAAGCGTATTTTATTTGCGTAGGAACGTCAAAATTCATCGTTTTCGAGTTTTGAAAAATATTATATTGACCGGAAAATATATTTTTCAAATGTTAACATGGGGGAGGTTTAAGTGAGAGGCGAATTCATGTGAAATTCTCCTTTGGAGTGTGTAGGAAAGAATAGATTCATTTGAACGAATACCCAGGCAATTGTCATAATTATTTGAAATTCCAAATATGGATCGAAACGTTGGCATCTGAATTTAATTTTGATTTTTCCTAACAAATTTGTTCGAAATGAATTCTTGGCAAAAAATCAAGAATCCCTCAATTCATCTACACTTGAAATCATAAAGTCATGTGGAGTTTGTGTTTGGAAATCCTTCCTCCGAAGAGCCGTTCCGATAATCGTGATGTCCTTCTATATAGAATATTCAGATACAACAATTTTATTAAATTTTTTTAACGGGGAGACAGGTTTTTTCGGCTGAGGTTTTTTACCCTGGCTCTATAGTATCGTATGATACTGTTATGGTATACCTTTCCTTTTTTTACCTCAGCTTAGGTTCTTTTTGTTTCAACATTTATTGTATTATTTTAGCTCTCTTTTTCATAAGAATATATTATATATATATATATATATATATATTAACTAAAAATTCCATCTGGAAGTTATATTGAACTCGTTCCCTCCGAATCGATAGATCCTGCTCGTCCTTTTTTCATGATCATTGGAAATAATAAACTAGAAGCCATCCCTTTAATTGCATCGGTTTAAAGGGCATAAAAACGATTGTTTCGTTATTTACGACACTGCTTCTCAGTGATTCGTAGACGGGCCAATTTTAGGATATGAACTGAAGGTTCGATAACGTGTTTGGCCGAATCGAGCCCTCCAATTTCCCCTTTTCAACGGAATTCAAAAGCAACCGTCGCATGAAAATTTCCAATTAGGGGCAAATATTCGCCACACATCACACGTAAGTGTACTCAAGAGAATTATATTTCGCAGCGGAGTCACTGAACGTCTATTACTTGTCATAACCACCAGGGGGGAGGTCATGAAATAAAAAAATACACGTTTTTGAGGGTGTAACGACGGGAAAAATATGCATTTTGATATTATTTCAGGACCGCTACGCTAGTTCCAGGTGAGTCCTGAATCGATGAGGCGCACCTTAAAATCATGTCTGGAGCCACGTGATGCATGATCCCTTTTATTATTAGCAGTAGCGGAACAGCTTTCCCCAATGCTTCAACCTTTCTCATATTTTATCCAATATCCGATTGAAAGCCTACAAAACAGACAAATAATAGACAAAACTAGATTAATACAAATATGTATGAAACATGGACACAAAATTCAGTAAAGAATCTTCTGAAATTTGAACCTGAGTAAAGAAAATAAGGAGATAAATAAAATACGATGGTGTGGAAAGGAAAAAAGGGTCTGTAACCCTGAAAGTTTTCAATAGAATTCAAGAACTTCCACGGAAACAAAACATACATCAATTATGAAGCTCTTACATGTAGGTGAACAAATAATTTGAAATATTCCTTCAAGATTAATATGCATCTTAATGACACTTTGAGGTACTTTTCACTCGAAACTTTTTCGATAGAAAAGTCAATGGGGCCATTAAATTGTACCAGAACTTCACTAAGTAGAAAAATTGGTTCGGTATCTTGAGTAGGGCAAGTAATATCTCAGATGATATATCCAAGAATATCAATATCGAAAATTTCAAGTTGATCGCACCCCAAACTGAGTCTGGAAGTTGTGGTAAAGGGTCGGTCAGTTCAGTATCTCCTCCGTATTAACCCCTCCTCGTATTTAATTTAGGGATTCTCCTTCTTCGAAACACGTAGTGTTAACTCCCTGGAACAATTATTTTCGCCGATATTAATCTCCAGCTAAATCTGGAGAAACCGCACGCCTCTGACTTGGCTATATTACATTGCAGGCAAAAAGCTGGCTGTTCAAATATCATTATTCTATTCACCCTCTGTAAGAGTAAGGCGAGGCATTTCAGAGCTCGTTATGAAGCAATTGTAGCCTAAAATGAACCGATAACCTGGTCTCATCAGTTTTGTTCTCGAACTCCTTTTTCATCTGATAACATTCCTGGAATAATCCCATCTCGACTAGATACGAAATGTTCAAGGTGTTTCTCGAGTAAATTGAAACTTGTTTCCATTTTATCCCGAGAAAATTCTCCAGAATCACACAGCCAAATCACGTCTTCAGCTGAAAATTGAAAGATTGGTTCGGAAGATTCAGCTGCTTCAACACTAAAGGTGACAATTGAACCAGCTTTCAACCTATCATCGTCAGTCGCCATTTTCAATTTATTAATCTATAGGAGGATGAGACTGGAAATTACTTCTCAGAAAAAAAAATATATATATATATATTCTTTTGAATAAGAGAGCTAAAATAATACAATAAATGTTGAAACAAAAAGAAACAGAAAGTATCAAACGATACTATCATCACTAGTATCATAGGATACTATAGAGCCACGGGAAAAAACCTCAGCCGAAAAAACCTGTCTCCCCGTTAAAAAAATAAAATAAAATTGTTGTATCTGAATATTCTATATAGAAGGACATCACGATAATCGGAACGGCTCTTCGGAGGAAGGATTTCCAAACACAAACTCCAACCTGAAAATAAAAAAAGACAGAACAGCAAGAGAATTCAATTCATACTTCATCAAATCGATCTGAAATTTTCAACCCATTGCAAAAAATGAGTTTGATATATTGTGTATGGCTCTAATGCCATCTTGGAATTTATAAATCGAACAATTATTAATTAGGTGTTCAACTGTTTCCTCTCATTCACCACATTCATAATTAGGACTATCAACCGAAATCCACTTGAAGAGCATGCTATTGGTACGACCATGATCTGTTCTTATTCGATAAAGGAGGGACCATATTCTTCTAGGAAGGTTAAAACCAGGAACTTCATTCGATGGATCAGATATTAGATCTTTATTAGATAAAGAACATACATCCCATTCGGATTTCCAGATTTCCTTGTAATTGAAGTTCGAATTCAGAAAGTTATTCGACCAAATAGGTTTACGGGATTTCAGTCTTGGAATTCTATTTTCTGGAACGTAGGAAAGTATCGGAAAAAAATCCGGAAATGAATTGAATTTATTCCAAGTTGCAGACTGTCTTCGAATATGGGGAGGAACTATATTGATAGCACTGGTAGCCATTGGATAGGTGTAGATCGGATGGTTCCAGTAATTATTCTCATTGAAAAATTGAGCTGTGCATCGATTTTCTGAACATGAACACTATTGAGCCAAACAGGGCAACAATATTCAGCGGTGAAAAAAACCAGGGCAAGGGCTGCTGTGCGAAAAGTAGTCGGGTCAGCACCCCATGACGTACCAGCAATAATAATATATTTTAACAAGCATAAACAAAAATTTCATTCAAGTCGATAGGTCGATTATTCCGAGTGCAGGTCCAATTATTGCAAGATAATGATTGCAGTCGGCTTTTGTCAGGGTTAAGGTCCAGTCTTCAGGTTGTTCAACGTCTGATGGAAATTTATTTTCCACGAGATTCGCGTTATAGTGAGTTTTAATAGAAGCAAAAGTTGCATTGTGAATGAGGAAAATGGGTTCTGGAAGGGCATTGTTTTCGGGAACACTACCAAGGTGAGGTGAAAATATTGTAATTAAATTAAAGTGATTTACTGTCTTGGTACTGCACTAATTAAAAATTGATTTGATGTGGAAAGAGCCTCGAGCTTTCAAACGGGGTAACCATAAAATGGGAGAAATTTATATAAGTCCTGAAGTCCCATGAGAAAGATGTTGATAGCTATGAGAAATATTCTTCCCGCTTCTCTTCGATATATCTGGTAAACAAGGAACTCGATATTAAGATGAAAAATGGAATTACTTTTTGGTGTGCTTATTCTATCAAACTTTGGATATCTTCGACATGGAAGTCTCGACCCCTCTTAAGCTTTATTGTTTCAATTTCATGAGAACACTGCTCGCAAGATAAAATTCCTGAAGTTAAAATTTTTTAAATTTTCATTGATTTTGAGGGACGAACTGGCATGAGATTCCTCTTGTCCTTGGGTCTGTTTCTTTCCTCGAGTCCTCAACATTTTTTGTCAAAGCATGCGGATCGAGTCCCATAAACGGTGGTATTGCCAAGCCGACTGCGCCATATTCGAACGATTTGTGCACTCTTCCATCCTCTGCCTCCATTATAGGGCTGATTGAACGGAAGGAGCACGCTGTATATGTTCAATTACGGAATGCCTGCATGCCCCAACGAGTGGGAGTGCAACCATTGGGACTACCAACTGCCTAAAGATGCCTGATAATTGAATTAACACAGTTTCCGCTTCCAGACATGAAACAACTCTTTTTCACGTGGCTCGTGAAAAACTCACCTCAGTGTGAATGAGAATAAGATGAACTGGCAGAATTCGAAATATATGAGGCGTGGTAATTTTTACGCTCCCCTATATACTAGACGCAGGAAGCGAATTAGAGTGCTGCCAGGGTTGGTCCAATCTACTCGCCTTCTTCCTGAAAGCGAAAGACTTAGGGATATGCTGTTGACCACCAGAAATTGGTCATATTCGAAGAAAAATTTAAAATACTCTGGTTGGACAAACTATGAAGTTGGCTTGTTAATTCAACAATTACCTTCTTGTGATGATGCCCGGTTTCTGTACATGAGAACTCCGAAAATATGAGACCGATAAAAGATTCAAATTTGCCGTAAATCTCCGAAACGGTCGGGTATAAATCTCGAGATGTGAATGTCACCGACATCTGGTCCACGTTCGGAATCTGGGAATGGGAAATATTCATACGATTAAGCTACGGCAAACTCTGCAATGGCCAGAACTTGCTTGACCCTTCGCGAATTCGAAAAACACCAAAATCCGGATTTGCGCTCGTCAGATTGTCGCATTCATTATACTTCGGGCATCGGGCCAAAAAACCGACACAAACAACTTCAATTACACAACCGACGAAGATATTCCTGCCACCAGATGAATTTAAAGTTCTTGATAACGTTGTAGCTCATCTCTGCAAAATTAACCCGCAGCGCTTTGGATTTTTCAACAATTCACAGAGACTGTCCAGTGCACTTCCTCTCCTTCTGAAGCAATTAATTCCGATAAGTGAAACGACATTTCGAGATCCACCCCTTTCCTGTCTGGGGAGCCTATTAATTCCAGAAAATTTCGACATTCTTCACGTTTGAATTGATAACCATGTCACGCGAATCTCTAAACAGGCGAAACTAGGAATAGCTATTGTCCCCCATATACCTACAGCGACTTCAATTTGTTATTTCTGTCTACGTCCCCTCTGCTGTAGGGAGGTTCAGATCATTCAGACACACGAATAAGGATTTAACGTTTCTCCATTATTTCAAAGTCTATTCAGAATTCGTGCTTGAATGTGCTCTCCGAGATTACAGCTGTATTAATTTTATGTGAAAAAGATACCAACCATTCCTTTAGGGGGTCTGGTATACGTTATTCCAGCTTCCACCGGAATTGCCGAAGAAAAGGGTTGCCGAGAGAGGGTGAAAACTTTCCAGCCTGGATGTGCTTAAACGACTTCATTAAATCGAAGATTTGCAGCAACTATCCATATGCTCATTTCTGGGTCGACAAGAAATAATTCAAAAGTATCATTTCCTAGTGACAATGTGATTAGAAAAATCAAGTCATTGTCAATGCAGCAGATGTTCAAAATGAGCAAGTGCTATTAGTTTGATCACCCTCCTCTCGATGGTAACACCACAAATGATCTGAACAGTAGATTTGAATTATTTGCTAGTTTTTTGTACGAATTAAAAACAGTTTTGTTTTCAAACTACCTACCTGAGAAACTGGATTCAGACATTTTTAAAACAAAATTAGAAGACTTTTAAAATGAAGAGCAACTACTCTTGTTCCTCATTCAAATTCTCCTAGTAACAGGTTGCGATTTAAATGCTTCCTCAAAAATTGAAATGAAATGAAAACGTATCGCATTAAATTTCGCACATCATTGTGATATCAGAAATATCATGTTTTGCTTCTTTTCATTGGAGCACGTATTATGAGCTCTTAAAATTTAACAAATTGGGTTCAAATACCATCAACAACATGCCATGAGAATGAAAATTGCTTGCAGATATCGGAATGAATGAGTCGAATTCATGTTGAGCATTTCGGTGCACCCTTTACAGAATTTCGGAATTAAATTGTAGGTACAATGAGTTTTCCTCGTGCATACGAAATCAAGATTTTTCCTTCGAAAGGAAATGAATTCATAAAATTTTAATGTAACCACCTTGAAGCGTATCAGATGAATATTACCTTCACAATGTATTTCTTCTTTCAGTATCACAATTCGGTTTCAATTTAGCGATTTCGAGCGTGTAGTAAAAAAGATGAATTTGAATATTCTCAATTCATGGCATCGACATCGAGATGGTGAATTTTGCACCATTTTTATAATTCAAGAGAGAAATGCTAGAGAAAATAATTATGTAGCAGAAGTGAACGCGAATTATTATATTTGAGTTTTAGGAAGTTTATAGCGATATCGAAAAACCTGAAGTTTCAAATTGAATGCGAAAAATAAAAGGTGTTATAAACTCATAACTTCTGGGTATTTATGAACATTTTTCATCAATTAAATTTATCTTCGAAATAATTTTCGTGTTATTTAAGGTTGGGAACGGAAGTGCGCTAAACTTCGCTTATCAGATTGAATCAAAGAGTAATCTATTAATGGAGTGAGAAAAGTGCTCCTAATAGCAGAAGACCTAAGACGATCGACACAGGAAAGGTGTTGTTTGAATCCTCTTGCTTTCCAGCGATTATTCCAACAGTTTCAAACAGAAATTCGCTTGTGGTTAAAGTTTTATGAATGCATAAAACATACTCCTGTTCGTCTGCAGAAAAAAGCCAAATAATTTTCAGAATCAACAAGAACAAAACTAATTAAAAACCAAAAGTCATGTCTTTCCAGGAAAGATTTCCTTATATTCTTTCATTTCACGTTTTAGAAAATTTTTTAACAGAACATTCTTAACTCCGCCAATGCATGGCCTCTGCTGGCTCACCCAGATATCTCGATGTGTATATTTCGATACGTGAAGCAGAAAAAATTATTTCGAATCGAATATATGTCAAGTGGCCACAAAGGCGTTCGTCCAATTCAAATTTTCCCTCTTTATAGCAAGTGCTTCACCTATGTGAGATTTCGATTTATCTTGCCTCTCTGAATTCAAACTTCTTCGTGGAGAAGGAAGGAAAACTCTTTATTCCGAGAAATGTGAGATATTTCTATAATAATGAATATTGGAAAGCCCTGTCACAAGTAAATGGAGAACATGGGCGTAGAATATCAGTCTGCATCTAAGAAAACTTCGTATTCACCCTCTGGTTGGAAATATCGACTACGCCCATGTGCATCAGGTACGAAAACAACCGCAGTGGTATATTTTGAAATCGAATACTTCACTTCTTCGAGAACTATCAATCTTCCTGAATGCTTTCCAACTGAAGAGGTGCTCACCTTCTTTGTTTTACAAACAGTTCAACGTTATTGTGATAATGAACATATTTCAAAAGACGGGACAAATAAGCTCGAAGTGCTCGACCTGAAAAATATGTGTTTTGGGGGAGAAACCCGAAAAAGGCTTTATCCATACTGGCACACGTCAAAACCAATAGGTCGAGAGCAATGTCCTGCTGTTTCTTTTGTTCCAGGATGTTCGTATAATGCCGATTCGAATGATTGTGCAGTTTTTTACGCATATTCATGAAGTATATTCATCTCGAAATGGAGACCAAGCAAAACATTCAAGAATCTTCAGGCTATGAAGAGTTCAAGTTCCAAATCAGCTTGATGTTTTCGAAAATTTTTTTACTTGAAGGATATCTGGATATTCTCCAGGAATTTTTAAAAAAACATTATTTATGAGCTTCTCCTGAGTAAGTGTGGTTGTTCTTTGATCAACAACGACGATGAAACTAAAAACTAGATGTTTGAGAAGACAGATTCTTCGAACAAAATTGAGGTATGAAAAACCTTGACGAATCTTATCTAACTCATTTTTCAAGTGGGTATGTTACTTTATTGGAACATTGAACTGGTGGTGATTGGAACTGGTAGATATAAGCCGGAGAATGATTTGTTAGTTAGTGTTTGATGTGAGATCCACTTGGGAACAAAGTTAACCAAGAAGATAATCGAATGTTTGCTCACGATTGAGGAAGCAACTTCAAAGAGTTAATTTATTCGAAGAAATCAATGCAGATCGACGTGTCTATGGCAAGATCAGCGTTCCGTATTGAAATAATTGGAAAAGCAATTTTGCTTTCCGAACAAATTTCCATTGGTAATGAAGGATTGGCTTTCTCTCTGTAATCTGTTGATCAAGAACATGCCATGAAGATTCCAAGTTTTTCATGAAGACATACAAGTTTCGAAAAAAGCGAATACTTCCACTATTTCTGAAACCAGGCATTGAATTTTCCGGTTATTAATAGAAATACAAAGTAGCTCTAATGAAAATAACCAGGGGAATTTCACGTACTGTTAATACTCCCCATTGGGCATCTCTGAGCATTAAACCTTGCTAAGCCTAATGTGTGGAAGGATGAAAATCATCCAGCAGCTGTATTCTCGTGAGGAACGTATACGTTATTTTATGGATCAATTTCAGAGTAGCGGCAAACCTTGAAAGCTTCAACATTCATGGAAATATGGGAGAAAAAAGTTCCCTAGTAGTTCGACGAAAGTCCGTTCCAGGAATTTCGGAAATCAGCAAATTGAAGACGCAATAAGAGTCCTTCGAACACCACGATTATTCTTCGTCAGCGGAGTCTTTTAGTTAAGGAGCTACGTGTTCCGCATTGTTGTCCTCATGTGGAAATCGAAGGCAGGAAAGAATTCGCCTTCGTTTTTTTTCAATAATGAAACTTCGGTAGTGTTGGAGGAAGCAGTTTTGGAAACATTTATCCTAGGTGTTAGTGGAGAATTCATGAAATTCGCGAGAGAAAGTCTTTCTTGGTGCTTTGATGAACGGTGAGACCTCCATAGCTTTTCAACCTCGAGTTTGAACACCCATCAGCATTTATCTTGAGAAAGGGAGCCAATGATATAATGTTCAAGATGTTCTCCAATTCTTTCCAATTAATTAAAAGTTTCAGTATATACGGTGACCTGTTACAGATAGATGAATGGAATTGGTCAGAGATGAACGGAAATGACTTAGGTCAAAACGAACTTTATCAGTTGATGACAACTTTTCCAGGACAAAGTGTTTGAAAATCGTATGGTTTCTGGCAATTTTAAGGACCAAAACTTGGATGGAGGTTGTAGTTTTGAAGCAATTGACGATAACCTTGCAAATTGGAGACATAGATGTGACAACTTTTGTTCGAACTGTGTTGAGGCAGAGTGTTTTCAGGACAAAGTGATTATTTCTTTCGAAATTCATGTAGTAACTGGCAATTTTGTGGAGCAGAAGTTAGATGGAGGCTGTAGTTTTGAAGCAATTGATGATGACCCAACAAATTGGGGACATAGTTGTTACAACTTCTGGTAGAAGTGTGTTGAGGCAACGTTTTCCAGGACACAGTAACTATTTCTTTCAAAAATCATATGGTGAAAGTTTCAATGGAGGCTGTAGTTTTAAAAGCAATTGACGATAACCCAGCAAATTGGGGACATAGATGTGACAATTTTTGTTCGAACTGTGTTGAGGCTATGTTTTCCAGGACACAGTGACTATTTCTTTCAAAAATCATATGATAACTGGCAAGTTTGAGGAGCAGAAGTTAGATGGAGGCTGTAGTTTCAAAGCAATCGACGATGACCCTCAAATTTGTTCGAACTGTGTTGAGGCAGAGTTTTCCAGGACATAGTGATAACTTCTTTCAAAAATCATATGATAACTGGCAATTTTGAGGTACAGAAGATTTAATGGAGGCTGTAGTTTTGAAGGAATTGACGATGACCGAGCAAATTCGGTACATAGATGTGACAACTTTTATTCGAATTGTGTTAAGGCAATGTTTTTCCAGGACACAGTGACTATTTATTTCAAAAATCATTTGGTAACTGGCAACTTTGAGGAGCAGAAGTTAGATGGAGGCTGTAGTTTTGAAGCAATTGACGTGACCGAGCAAATTCGGTACATAGATGTGACAACTTTTATTCGAATTGTGTTGAAGCAATGTTTTCCAGGACACAATGACTATATCTTTCAAAAATGATTTGGTAACTGGCAACTTTGAGGAGCAGAAGTTAGATGGAGGCTGTAGTTTTGAAGCAATTGACGTGACCGAGCAAATTCGGTACATAGATGTGACAACTTTTATTCGAATTGTGTTAAGGCAATGTTTTCCAGGACACAGTGACTATTTAATTCAAAAATCATTTGGTAACTGGCAACTATGAGGAGCAGAAGTTAGATGGAGGCTGTAGTTTTGAAGCAATCGACGATGACCAAGCATATTGGAGACATAGATGGGTCTGTACTGTGACTGAAGAAAAAATCTGGTTTCCGAGGTTTTCAGGTTCTGCTTTCTGGTGGTAGAGGAGAGATAAGGGGGAAATGAGGTTTTAAGAATTTGGCGTGTTGTTACTCATTCTGTTTTGATGAGACCGTGATGGTGCAATCTCTGGAAGGGTTGCGAGGGCTAATGACCAGCCCTAATATATCTGCTGAGCATTTCCGCGGGTGATACAACAGCGGAAATTTCGAAAGATTGATGATATCTGGCCGAAGTCGGACGAAATGGGACTCCATCCACCGGAATCGAGATTCTGGATGTGCGAAGTGCCTTTCTGGAGCGTGGTTGCGGGAGTGAGGGCCTCCGGAATTTTTCGGGCGGAGAATGCGTGGGCGTTTTTGCGAAATTTATCGGTGCATATGCAAAGAAATTTTATTAATGGTTCCATGCTGTCAGAACTGAGAGACTGAGGGCATTTTATCCAGAAAATATCGACTAATTCGGGGTACAAACATTATAAATATCTTCCGTGAAGCTCGGGCATTCATGTGGTCGGAATATTCCGGATGAAATCGGGAACAATGCAGACGCAGAAACGCTCAAATCGGGGAGATGTAAGCATAGTCGGGTTTAAACCTTACGGGGGTTTGTACTCAGATGGATGGCTCGACTCGGCGCTACGCACAGCGATCTTCTTATCACTCTAGTGCTCGTACCGTTCAACAGTGACAAATTAACAGTTTTGCGACATGCTTATTTTTTTGTGATTAAAATGACTTCACTCGTCATCTTCGTTCTGTTTCATGTTCTCGCTGTCTCCGGAGACAACCTAGGTATGTTTTCATCCCTTACTTTTTTATCACTTTCATTGGCGCGCTATTCCCCTCATTGTTTTTCGAAACTTCCAGCCCCGACGCTAACATATTAAATTTGCATAAAAAACACCCCACGGAACATTCTCGCTTTGGGAAAACATTCGTTCTTCAACACGCCGGAAAAAAATTCCTCCCACATATCGCGCTCTAATATTATTAATTAATGAAAAAAAAATTCCTTTCATCACCTTTCTTCATTACTGAATGAAAACAGCTCTGAATAAAATCATTTAAAAGAGTAATCAAAACTCCGAAATAACCCTATGGAAAAGTCAATTGACAACAGTCGACTGGAAAATCAACCATGACTTTTCTTGCCTGTAGCTATGAATTTTTTTCGAAGGCCCTGTTGAGAAAATAAGTTTTTCCGCATAGATTTCCCAATAAATTCTAAGGTTGTTCTGTGAAACAGGAATGGACTTCAATCAGGGAAATTTAACTCTGATCTCTTTGGGCCAACAAAATAAAAAATTAATTTCAAACTAAACATTTATAATTTCCTCCAACTTTTGGATAAAATGAGTACAATTGTTCAAGAAATGCCGTTTGGGTGAATTAATCCCTTCTTCATTCATAATTCATTAGTACCTGAAACACTGAGTGGTGCAAAGAATTCATCCACAACAAACGTGGTTAAACTAGATTGAATTTGATTAACAACCCTCATTGTGAAATCCGAACTAATGGAGTATTTTTCCCAAAACGTTTACAGCAGATTGAATACTAACACTGATTGCATCGATGAATTTAGTGCGCTGATTGAAGCATATTATTACAGTATAAATAGCCAAATACGGTACAAGATCAAACAAACGTTACATTAACACTCCATTTAATTATCATGAATTGCATAAATTACCGTTAACTAAGCCATATTTGTTTTTGGATGCTGCTCAGAATCAGACCTGCTGAGCCTTAAATATTCGTGCATCTTGAAACTCTCAGGTGGTTGCATTTTCAGATAATTTTATGTGTTGGGAGGGTGCAAATAGGGGAAAAGCTGTTCGAGTTGGGTTTCCCATCAAATCGGATTCTGGACATTGATTGTTCTTGGCCCAGAAGAAGGTTCTGATGGTTTACTATAACCTCGAGTGGCTTAATATTATTAAATCTGTTACCTTTGATCTGGGGCTTATTAGCCGACCAATTTTGGGAGCGAGAAGCGGCAAATATACCCTTCCTATTGTTGCAGAGGAGTGCCATTTGGACCATATGTCCCCATTTAATAAGGCCTCATTCATATCTAGCCGGTCACATTCGTTTAGGAATTCGTTTGATTCGATGTTGGATCGTTCTCTCAGACGAATGCTCTTTGCGATAAGTGATTGTCTTAGTGTTGACAGATTGCGTTGGATTAAAGCAACGTTAATTAATTAAATAGACATCTACGTTCATTGTTTCCCCTTCATTCTGTTCGTCTTCGCTGAATCCTTCAGGAATTGTGTATAGCTTCAAATTATTTGCGGATTTCGAATTAATTGAATTGGTTTGACTTCAATTATTTTGATGCATTATTCATTTAATTTCGCAGACAAAGTGAACGTCCCCAATGTACTCCTTGAACCAAACAAGGAATTTGCGATATCCATTTCGATTCGTACTTTCATTTTGAGGTATATTTAACAAGATAATTCAAGTCATTGGCCAATAACAAATTACTAAAACACAGTAGAAACAAAAAATATCATCTTCGTGAACAAAATTCGGCTATGAAATTCTTTGTGTAAGTGTGAGATGAAACCAGTACTGAAAAAAAGTAATTTGATCATTCCTGGTGAACATAATTGTTAGATATCTCTTGAAAACTACATTTCTGTCTCGAAATTCAACAAGTAACCTCGGGTGCATTTTTGGAAATTAAATAAAAATAGATGAAAGGAAATTTATTATTTATTTGACTGGATTCTCCTCAAGGGAGGGTCCATCCAAATTATTGAAACATACTTCCAACTTTACTCTCCAAAATTGGCCGCTTAGTGTAAATACTTGTTCGTAGGAGAAATGCTGCAAATTTCACGCAAGTGTTCATCATTTATTATTTATCGCTATTTCTCCCCTATCTGCCTTTATAGGTATCATCAACTGTAAGGGATGCGTTCCTCCAAAGCGAAGGATAAGGAATATAGCACAGATTATCAACCATCAAATACCACTTGTTTAAAAGGGAGGCACTCGTCCAATACGTTGATCCACAAGAATCAATCAGAACTCAAAATGCCCTTCTCTCTGAACGTTCTTTTCTATCGAGTCCTGCAACTTTTTAACACGTTCTTGTAGATGTATCGAGTTCATAACTTGTTGCAATCGAGAATCGATTTTTCATATTGTAGTCCTTAATATGGACGTATATCACTTTTTTTATCGTGATTTTTTGATTTGCACCCCAAGTTTGTGTCTTTTTTTTTTGAAAAGGGCGAAAACGATCACTTTTTTGTTGAATTCGCCACGAGGTCGATATCAAATCCTTTTGGTGTGCGATTTTTTGGGTCAACCGCTGAATTTCCGATCATTCGGAGGTCGTCTTTGTAGATTTTCGGGGAAAAAATAATTCCTTCATCGAGTGATGCGGTTTCAAGCGAGCTTCCGAGGATCACAGGAATTTCAAGGAAGGATAAACACGGAAGAGTTCTCGCCATTCAGTTTCCATTTTGGACCCAGTTTTGCAGAAGCGTCATGCCAGAATTATAGGGTAGTCAGGGAACTCCACTTTGCATACATTTTGAGGAAACTGTGTCAATAATCCCGATTCATTTTCGTCCCAATGATCAAATGGAGCACTGGCAGCAATTGGAACGAATTCCTAAGAAGTTTTTCTCGATCCGAACTTCGTCTTCTATCCAAGAATCGATCAGAGTTGGAACTGCCTGATGAAATTAAAGTAAGCTACTTTCGTCAGTCCACATGAATACTGATCCAATCTAGGAGCAGCCAGAAAAACACCACTCGAAAAAGGAATATCAAATTTTCTACACCAATTATCGATAAAAATAATGTGTTCTAGGAAACAATTCGAAAAATTTTCCTAGTATCCATCATCAAATTCTATCACTCTCGTAATGTTTGCTCCGGCATATTCCCTTTGGAAATGCCGATTTGTGAATTAACACAATTCACGTTTCCATGAATTCAGTGTCCAAGAACTGGATGGAATTCATCCACCCACATGCGGTGCAGAACCGATCTCGGAAACTATGGAGGTGAATTGATGGTCCATTGGAGATCTCGGTACGCGATAATGATCTAGTTTGAACTGTGCAAATGTAACTAGTCATAACTGTACAAATATTGACCTGAAGCGTCAAATCGTTGCGCTCAATTCACGAATATAATGTGACCTTTTATCTAGTCGTGCCAATTTCGAACGTTCAATTTCATACTAACACCGTTGTTTCTCGAACAATTTCGATATCTCCTGGATAATTATTTCCAATAATAAACTTACAGAATCGTTAGATAGAGTGAATGTTCCTCTATTCCCCATTATCATCAGAGGAAGATTTCTTCAACGGGATGAACATTAAGTTCATCCCTCATCTCGTATATATTCTCATCTAATCTTGGCAAGGACTCAGCATGGTTCTAATAACATCAGACATAAGAAGGGCAGTAGAAGAACAGCGCACATCGATCAAATTGACAGTTTCAACAATTCAAAATGAATTTGGCGAAGAATATCGATTCTATTAAAAACGGTTCGTGTTATCAGAGCGAGACGTTGGAAAACTGAATTTCCATGATGGAAATGCCCTAATAACGTTCCACTCAAACTCTCAGGAATGATGAGGCGTAATTATTCAACGTGTCTTAATTTCCACAATGCACGTTTCATCAAAACAGGATAGCTTCGTAAACTCAAAATTTTCATCCACCTATACTTCAATACATTGATGATAAGCATGTGAACAATGGTAACGTAATTAAATTGCAAGCATAAACGTATGACCATCAATGTTAACAAGCTAAATTGAAATACTTAACAAGATTCCGGTTAATATCAGGATAACGCTGTAATATCTTGGTTCATTATATTTCTTCTCGATATTGGTTTTGAAATTTCATCACATAACTCGCCAACCTCATATTTTTAATCTCCGTAAACTGTGGGAGAAAAGAAACGAGTTTTTCCCAATATTCCAGTGTCAATATAAGCGTCTTCCGAATGCTCCAAAACCTTCAGATGTGTATAATGCTTGTCCATATTCGACCTAAGATTCATCTTCATATTGAAGGCGGAAATTCTTCCGGAAAATTTCTTTGTTGATGGAAACTTGCTCTCTGAATGGGCATGGAATCATTCAATCGGAAATTCTAACATAAGGAAGGAGGTTAGTGTTAGTTGAACATTTTGGAGCTGACGAGATTTTGTTAGGCATCGTTTTGATTTTCGGTAAAAAAAATTGCCTTTGGGAATTATTGATTGAATTATTTATGAATCATGGGAAAAAGACGATGTGGGAATAATGAACCTTCATGTAAACTTTGCGGTGGTTGTACCGTGGGCGAAAATGAATAAATGAATAAATTTAACATTTTCCAGAAGATATTCCTCTACTGAATCCGAATGACCATGGAAGGACGGGATCAGTCAAATTCGTCTGCAGGCTGATGAGACGAATGGGGTTTCCTTCCGTGAGATGTGTGTTTTGAATGAAAATTCTTTTGCTTGTGTGTTATTCCCAATCGATATCTGGCCCAGTGTAAGGAAATAACGCGAGGCAATATACACAAACCTCAAATTCATATCTTTATGTTTCATATTTCTGGGAATTTTGACTCCGGAGAGGCAGATAATCCACTTCCCAAGTCTTCCTCGAATCTTTTTGCTTAGAAATCCGTAAATCCCGTGAAAGTTTCAGCCTTTTCGCGGTCTCGAAATATCCGACGAAAATGATCTTTATTACGATATAAATATCCGTGTTTCCACTGTGTCGACCCTCGTTGTTTCCTCTGCCAAAAAATTGGCCACCATTTCTGCATTGTCCGAACATCATTCTGTTATGCTTGTAGATTACGTGGGAAAAATAAAAGTAACTTATTGTCCATCTGAGCGTTCAGTCCCAGAGCAGAATTTCCTTCAACAAGCCTCAGTTCGGACTTCTCAACGTGTTCACCATTCAGTTTTCACTAAAAATGATAGGTATACGTCAATACGAAAAGGTGTTGTATCAACCAAAAGGTGTAGCTAAATGTTTCAAAGCTAAACTATATTTTCACGGTGACATCGACTTCTTATCAAAGATTCCCAGCCATCAATTCATCTAATTCATTCTACAATTATGTAAGTCAGAGTAGGTGTTCTTGTCTCCTTAATTGAATGAAGATTTTTCAATAAGATTTCTTCCAATCAGATCCTAAATATCCCGAAAAAATCTAGACTTAATCCACTCCAGAGAGAGACCTTTTTTCCTCGATTATAATATACACAGATAAGTATGAAATTTCATACATTTCTACGGTATAATTTTATTCTTCAGTCTTCATTCTCGAGATGAAAATTCTCGAAGATTTTTCCCGATGAAATGAGTGAGGAGTTTCAGGTATATCATAGAAATTCAAGTAAAATGTGAGGGTGTTAATGGTGCGAATTGTTAAACCAAATCGCCTAAATATTTGAGGTATGGCATTCCCCTGAGGTTCTTTTATTTCATCAGACATTCGTTGCTTTCCCGCATATCTACCAATGAAATTAACTGGAAAAACTTGCATCACGTTCCCAAACATGCTCCGATAGTTCTTACCCGGAATGGGCTAGGTTATTCATTGTACCGAACGTGAAATCGTGAATTCGAAATTCCAGGGGTTTTCCAATCATATTATAGTGAAAGATGCGCTCGGAAAACCCGGATGAACGTTGAACTCTTTTTTGGTAAGTATTGCACTGTCAGGTATTTTCCTTATTTGAATCATTCGACGAGAATATCAAACTCTCTGCTCATCAAATTCAACAGATCACAAAGATTTCAGGAGGAATTTATTGAAAAAAAATTAATTCTATCCGAATCGATGGACCAGAAGTTAAATGATCTTCCCACAACGATATTCAAATTGACGTCGCATCATTAAGGAGAGATTCGTCTATTTGGACACTTCTTCCTAAAAGATTTTCCACGTTTCTCAAACAACCCCTTTTTTATCTAAGATGATAGAATGACGGGATTACAAAGATAGCAGCCACCCTTTCATTGATCCCCATAAAAACGAAGATTAAGCTCCGTAAATCCACGACGACCTTTTTGCCTCTCTTATTTACGACAATAAAGCCAGAACTTTTTTACGTATTCAGAAGGAAAAACAATTATAGAAGTTCGATATCGGTTGATTCCGTGATTACAGCCATGGAAACTTTATCTCCCACTATACGATGTGAAAAGTAGACCTGAAAAACGTCTAAAAGGGCTCTATTTAACAAAAATTTTGTCATTTTAATTTTATTTTTACTCAGATTGTATTGTGTCAAATTCGATATTAACTACGAAATATCTCCAGTGCTGCACTTGGATGAAGTGTTGGTTCTCATCTTCTCTTCATTGAGATAGTGTGAGTTTTCATGGGTAATCATAAACTGGAAGTATGTCTTAAAATCGAGCATATCGAGACACTTTTCGGTCTGACTGGATATGAAATGATTCACGGAGGCTGAAAGCTATTGGAACAGTATTTGGGGCCAACGTAGTATATCATTCTGGGGCTGAAAAACTAGCCCCATTCGAAGAAATAATGTTTCGATTTTAGCGGCTCAGTAAGCCAGGACTAAATCCTGAATTCTCGAGAATACCTTCACAATGAGATCCAGCTACGGAGTCAATTCCCGTATATTACGAGATGGCAATCAATATTTCATCTCGGCATCACCGCCATTTTTATTATTTTTGCTTTGTAGTTTTTCCACAGGAAATTTCCAACCTCCTTTCAGCTGAAGAATGAAACGTTTGCACCATGAAGTCGGGGAGAAATATACCTTCTCCTTCTTTGTGGCAGGAAATTTGACGGATTTTCAATTTTTAAATCGAAAACGCACAACTGAGTCCTTCAAATTCATTTAAATTATAATTTGGCTTGAATCTCATTGAAAAAAACAAATTCTTGAACATTTATACGAGCAATGAAAATATAAAATGCCTTTCTCAGATGCTCAGATTAGTTTGATTAAAAATAATTGGGGGCAAAAATCCTCATTCTCCCTATC
Organism: Hippodamia convergens; assembly: GCA_038502775.1. NCBI lineage: Eukaryota > Metazoa > Arthropoda > Insecta > Coleoptera > Coccinellidae > Hippodamia > Hippodamia convergens. Next base: position 9,784,463 of record CM076613.1, on the reverse strand, counting down.
GATTGGATTCTTAGGATATGAAACAGCTCCACTGGATCCAGCTCCTTTAGAACAAGAGGAAAATCTGTTCAAATGACCTGCCTCCTCATTATTGTGAGAATAACTGTGAATCCTCAAGATGTCTACGGCTTACGTCCGATATGTGTTGAAGTGATTTCAACTCCTACGGAAGATAATGTGCAACTGCTATCATGAAGTAACAGATACTATTTTTGGGCATCTGTTGACTGTCATCTTCAGAAACCATCGTCACATACAAACCAGACCCCTATCGATAGTATCAAGTGGAATTGATAGGGAAAATTAACAACAGCCACCTTTATGGGTGGATTTTATCTTTTCGATCTCCACTTCATCCTTGCTGCAGCAGATTCCTTATAATTCTAATGTATTTAGATAATCGGTATTCTAGAGGATCTCTTGGAGTTAATTTGTCAATAGTATCCGAAAAAACATGAAATTTCAAGTTTTATTGAATCGAAAATACAGTATTCAATGAAAGTGCTTGTTATAAATTAACTAAATTTTGGTGAAAGTATGTATTGATTATATAACGTACAAAAAATAACCCCTTTTCTCCAATAAAGCCGCTTAGCATGGAAAAACATCAACCTGTCAACAGTGAGGGCGGAGAAATTGAAAAGTTGAAAGTTTCAGCTTAAACTTGTCGAGAATTTTATCCATTAAATCGATAAGTGCAAAGTGCTACTCAAGAATTACTTAGATTTCAGGCTACGATGGCTGTGGTTAGTGTCACATAGCCAAACAATTTGCATTCGTTCAGTATTCGAACAAAATTAAATTATCGTTGCCTGGTGTTTGTTCCTACCCGCAAAAAACACATATATCAAATTTCAATTATAACTCAATTCGCGCATCTCGAGTTGCTCAGGAAATTCGATTGAGCGGAGATGTTATCTTCTGCGATCAATAATTACGTTGAGACAAGGACGAAATATTCAAAGACCGATTCATCAAACTTGAACGCTGCTGGAGATATCTCGTTCTGAAATGCTCATCACTCATTGTTGATTTTACTTGAATGGAATTCAAAACTGTCTAATGAAAACGTCGGAAAATGCAAGGGGTGTAATTTATACTCTCCCACTTCATTCATTCTCAAGAAGATTGTGGGTACTCTCGTGTCATCGGACTTTTTACCATTAATATTGCTGAGTTATTTCCGAATATTTGACTTGACACTCAATTCGCTAAATGCAGGTTTCGCGGTGTGGCAACAAATGTGAAATATTGATTCAAGAATTTGAACCCATGGGCAGAGGATCCTCTACTTTACCCTTTTTCTTCAGGAAGTCTATGGACAAAGTTGAGAATGAGTTCGATTACTTCATTACATTTTCCCACTTCGAGGAAAGAGATGAAGAGATGCAAAAATAGTTAATGGCGCCTGTGGCATGCCTCCTTCAATTTCTCGAAAGGAAAAAATATCATTCATCAAAACGATTGACGTGAAAAGTTTTTTTCGGGGTATACGTTGACGGAAAGAATAGGGATGCTTGGCTGAACAATATAATTTCACCCCAGCTGTGGAAATGGGTGGTTGTGTATAATAAATATCAGAGAAAGTTACGTTATGTTATTCAAGTTGGCATCATTCGTTGATCATTAATTCAAGTCACCAAAGACCTGGAATTCATGGCAGAAAAGATGGTTCCTCATCCATGAAGAATAACAAATCTGTTGTTACGCTCGGCAAATGTTTCAGCTGGAGAAAACAAAAACCGAATTCTTCTGAATGGAACAATTGGAATGGAGAACAATTAATTAACTGTGAACCCAGCAGAACGAAACCTCATTCATAATTAAATTCAGGTTTTATCTTTTTGCAATTTGGAACGAACGACTTCGAAAACTTCGATATTAAAGCTTCGAAATTCGCGGAACTACACACTTGTAAATTTCAGCGAATTTCAGCTGCCCATCTTCCCCAACTCGGAGTAGAGATCAGAGAGCAGTTCGCGAAAATATTCCTATCACTCTGTAATTGCTTTCATAAAGTTAATAACAATAGAGAGGGTGATCTGCGAACGGATATGTACTGAGTTTGTATGTTCTATCTGATCTCGCATAAATATGGCTGCTGTGAGGTTGTTTTGATGTACTCCTGATGAGGCAAAATAGTCGTTATCACTTCTGCTTTCTTCTATACATTCGTTAAGAGATGCAATTTTGAGTAAGCGATGACGACTCTCAGTAGAATAAAGCTTCATTTAGATTGTGACATCCTAAAATGTAGAAACTAAGATTGATATTGGTTCAATATCAATCACTTTTTAGACTGTATCACCAGTAGCCTCTGTACTTCATATATATTCTTTTGAATGAGAGAGCTAAAATAATACAATAAGTGTTGAAACAAAAAGAACCTAAGCTGAGGGAAAAAAAAAGAAACGGGGTACCATAACATTCTTCGTATGATACTATAGTATCATACGATACTATCATCACTAGTGTCATACGATACTATAGAGCCAGGGGAAAAAACCTCAGCCGAAAAAACCTGTCTCCCCGTTAAAAAAATAAAATAAAATTGTTGTATCCGAATATTCTATATAGAAGGACATCACGATTATCGGAACGGCCCTTCGGAGGAAGGATTTCCAAACACAAACTCCAACCTGAAAATAAAAAAGACAGAACAATTTATCCTTCATCAAATTGATCTGAAATTTTCAACCCATTGCAAAAATGAGTTTGATATATTGTGTATGGCTCTAATGCCATCTTGGAATTTATAAATCGAACAATTATTAATTAGGTGTTCAACTGTTTCCTCTGATTCACCACATTCACAATTAGGACTATCAACCGAATTCCACTTGAAAAGCATGCTATTGGTACGACCATGACCTCTTCTTATTCGATTAAGAAGGGACCATATTCTCCTGGGAAGGTTAAAACTAGGAACTTTATTCGATGGATCAGATATTAGATCTTTATTAGATAAAGAACATACATCCCATTCGGATTTCTAGATTTCGTTGTAGCTGAAGTTCATAACAAAAATACTTTTCTGTTAGCCTCCGATTTCCTGAACATTTCTGAGTTGGAGGTGATGAATAATAGTGAGAATTTTCTTGATGATGAAGTCAAGTGTGATATCGTTATCAACGTTTCATATTACACGAATTTCATGGACATAAACAATAGAAATAGCCACTTCCTTCTAATGGGAACATCGAAGTGTGACAGTTCGTTGTGTGAAATTACCCATCTATCTGTTCAACAGGGTGAGGATATCGGATTTCAACACAACACATTCTTCGAAACAACCTTGCCGAAGCTATTCGTCTTGGAGAACAGCATTCCACGTCATTACGCCTTCTTCAACACTTGAACCTTTTTATTTTATTTCGTATCAAATCTCTGGAGCATGTTAGGGTTTCTCCACATAATGGTCCATTATCCTCAAAATTCAAACAAAAATAAATAACATAAGTGAGCACCGAAAGAAGGGTAAGGAGGAGAATTCGTCGTTAATTTTAGTCCAACCATCGACTTCTTCTCCCCGATGTTACTACATCTCAACCGCTCAAATTTTAATGTACTGTTAATGTATGTTGCATAAATCCCCGGGTAATAAAAGAGTCTGGGTTGGAATGTTCACCGTAAAGATAGAACAGATACGTCTTTATGAAGCACAGCATCCTGTGTGGATGCCGATGCAAAGAACTTCTTTCAATTCGGGGATAACATCAGGACTGCAAATCAGACATATGTCTCCAAACCGACGAACAAAGCGATAGTATTCAAATTCCAACTGACTCCGGTGGTATAAAGAGAACCGAATTAATGTAGATGCAAATCTGGCATCTTAGTTGAATCCTATTAAATTGGCGGAAACGGAATCTATGGGGCACAATTGCTGAAGGATATTTCCTTCCTAATACAACTAAATTGAGACATCCAGAAATATTTCCGAGGGACGAATAACATTTAATAACAAGAAATTGGAGTATTCGAGCACGGTTATATCCGGGAATAATATAACAAGAACAATCTTCTACTGCAGGAAACGTATATCGATCCTTCCCTCAGTCGAGATTTCAAAATGAGCTTTCCATCAAATTTTCAATTTGCTTTATTAGTCCCTCCGCAGTGAATAATGAAGGCTATCCCAATAGATTAGACAGATCTTGAATGTGTATGATCGAACCTTGGCCCATTCAATGTTGAAATAATCAGATATTCTTCAAATATTCATGTGTTGTTTCTCGAGTTTGATTTTTTTCAATATTTAATAGCAGGTTGAAAATATTGAAAGCTCATTAGTCATTCAAAACCTTGTGATGCCCTCTTCAAAAGCCATTGAAAAGAAACTCAGAATGATAATTTAATCAAAATAATTCCTACAACTTTTGCGGTCTTCTCTTATATTCATGTCGCTCAAATTGACATGGTGAATAATGGTTTATATTGTTATAATATTGCTTTATTACAGCTCTCCTGTCTGGGACATTACGGACTTTCCAAAAAGCTGCCTGTGACGAAGAAACAATGACGCTGAAGTGTCCATCTGGGACAAGCATAACCATACAGTTGGCTCAGTATGGAAAATCAGCACCATCCAGATCTCTGTGTAGCTCGAAAACGCCGAGGAACTCTTTCAATTTGAACCTATCGTGTCTATGGCCTACTGCCTTACAGGTCAGTGTTGACATTTCGAAATTTTTCATCATTCATTTTCATATACATGACTTAATTCATATACAGTTAGCAAACTACACTACACTTTTCTAGAGAAAAAAAATTGATGATATCGGCATAGTCTTCTACCAACGTCATGCGAAAAAAGAGCAGAAACATCAACATCTTTCAGTTGCAAGTCCTTCATTACATTATTCATGGATGCGTTAACTTTGAAGGCCCGGAAAATCTGCTCGTCAAATATTTACTGAAGACTAAATACGTAAATTCGATTATAAACACAAAGAAAACTCTTCAAAGAATTAATATGTCTTCTTCGTCGAATCTAATCTCCTTCAATGCCTTCGTTTATCTTCTGTCAAAAAATGACAATTATCGTTAAGTGCATCCATTGGAAAATAAACATCCTAATACTTCAAACGTTACGTTCCGATTGAACAGGATCAATGATCCCCTCATTTCTCGTGGACAAATCCTGAGGGATTAAAAGTACGAAGTTCTATTTCGAGCTAAGTGTAGAAGTTAATGCACATTTTTTCATTCTCCTCTACCCTGTCGGATTTGGAGTCTCAGCATTAAGCTTGTAGGCTGACGGTTTTCAAAGTTCCGTATATCGAATTAAAGGCATTCAACAATTATAATTCTCGCTGAAACTGTCTAAAAGAGCGACGTTGAAATTTTACTCGGTACGGAGCTTCGTTTGATGCGAAAATCTGTTTCGGATTTTCATCACCAACTGGAAATGATACAAATTCCAAGTTTTGATCTCGTTTCGCTTTTCACCGCTTTTCAGAATACTTCTGGTGTTATTTTTCATATTGATAAAGATTAATTGAATGATCTAAATTTCTCACCAGACATCTGAATAAATATAAACCAATTCTGTCTGTTTGGAATTGCTTCTGAAAATTCCTCTGCATCTTCGTTGGTGATGCTATCTCTGGCTTTTAACATGCTTTCTACCATATAAGGATATTATACAATAAGTCAATGACGAATAAGAATTCGCGCAATACACTCGTTGTGAGCAGAAATGAATTTTTTCAAGACATGCACCTTATATCTAGCAGATGCGACATGTTTTATTTGTTTATCCCCTTTATTCCAGGGGTAAGCAGGATAGGTACTCAAGAAATTTATGGGTTTTCTCGAAGTTATGTCCAAGTTCAACCAGGCGAGGCGACATGAGACTAAGAAGTGTAACACAGCAATTTCAGTATTTTCAACATTCACTCACACATTATTTTCGGCACACTTCTTGCGAACATGTGCAAGATGTCAATGGCAGAGATTCTTCATTCGGATGAGATTATTCAAGTCATCCTGATATATTCTTGATGCTGAAAATGTCGAAAAATGCCGCATAAAAAAGTGTGGTATTGGAAATCCTCAAGAGATACTTCACAGTGACTTTCTCCTGATAATTGACAAATCGATATGAACTGGAACTCATGTTTCTTAGCAGGTTCAGTTTCTCTCGGAAGATAGTGAGGCTTATTATAAGCTAGGCAGCTTTGAGTTAATGGAACAAGTCCTCAAGGAGCAGTTTATGGTATGTCGCGTCATGTCGATGAGCTTGAGAATGTCTTAAAGGTCCAAGTAACGAAAACATTTGTCTTCATTCCTTCCGATTTTATCTGAAATCATCAGAGGCCACAGTTAATCCCCTATCCTATATTATTTCAACCTTTAGGGGTTTTCTAAGCACGGATGGAAAAACTTGAATGGATTAAATCAGATCAGTCCATCGTGAGGGGAAAAATTCTCGCTGTCATAATGAAATTCCACGAGTAATTAATTTCTGTTTTTCAAGCCTCATTTTCACGGAATGCCAGTATTTTTCAGCATGAATTTCAATATAAAATACTGCTTCTACAATCAGTGGCCATTCAGGAATTTTCGGTATAATTTTTCAGCTGAACAACAAGCTTTGCTAGAATTGGGCTCCAAATTCTTGTGAGCAGTACCACATAAATACTGTCCCCAGCTTGAAGAATCAGAATCTACAACAAAGTGGTCGAAAATTTGTCATTTTCCTGTTAATTGACTCCCAAAGAATGTATTTTTTGGGCTGCAACACTCTTATTCGAAAATATGTCGCAGATTCATAATTAGTGGAAAAGCTTATTTTCGTCTTATAAAAATGGAGCAAACTCTGGAATATTCTTGCGTCGAACAGAACAGGGTTGTTCCGATGTTCCATATCGTGGCTTCATCGTTTTATCTTTTCAGAATATCGGGAAGATTCTCTTTCGAAGTGTCTCCGCAATTTCAATATTGTGGGGTATCCGTAATATTACTACCAATTTTATCGCTATATATCCTTTGTGGGAATGTGTAGCGACCGATCCGAAGTTCCTAACTGTAATTTGCAGTTTTCGGACCTTGTTTTCCTCTGTGGTCAATTTTAAACCACAGGACCTTGCTAGCTTAGACCGATACTTTGACGATGTCATTACAGGCATTCGCACTAGAACGAGTTTTGGGTATGCTTTTGAGGATTACCAAGTTCCGATTAAAATTGAGCAAGGTTGGTATTTGTAGAATGGAACGTTTATTTTCGGTCAGGAAATAGGATTCTGCGAGTATATTCTGTCTTAGTTCGGCCCTTCAGCTTGACAGTCTATGAAATGGACGAAAAGTTATTATACTCCCAGTCTAACGCTCCATTCAGTTTTCAATTGAGATTCTCATTCGAAATATATACGGAGTCTTCGGTTCTCAAATGTCCGGAAATGATTCAGGTATGATTACTTAGTCATTCACTTTTTCCCCTAAGAACTTTTTTACAATATGTGGTTCAACCTCCACTGAATCTGAGATCTGTAATTTATGGCTGTTTACTATATTCTTGGAAACTCGAAGAAAAAACTGAACCCTTGCTGGTGGACGAAAAACAAAGTCATGATCTTAGTATTCGGGAGTTGAAAAAGGCCATTTAAGGTTAATGGCAACAGCTCAGAACATGAGAAATAAAAACATAAATCTATCGAATGCGAAACTTAAACGTTCCCAAATGCCAGACAATGTCTGAAAATGCGATACTTTCTGCCAATAATAACTACACTTGTCTCTTGGAATCCTCGAGCATGTTTTCATTCTATGTTTAGAAAACTGGAAACCCAACACTAACTCCTCAAGATGAATGTCGCTCACCAGAAAAAAGATCTTTTATATATCAATCATTTGCATAAAAAGAAAACATCAGTAGAATTTTACTCCTGTTGTTCCCCATTCCTGTTGAAAAAGAGTAATTGGATAAATAACAACATGGACTCGTTTGGGTCTTTGAAGTCACTCTTTCACAGGTCGAAAATGCAATGTTTCCCAAGTGCTGAGTCCATACATCAATTAAACGGGATGAAAGAACTGGATACAATGCTATTGAATATGTTTCCGTATCTAAAGCGTGATTCTCTATCAAATTTGAAATAAATATAATGGTAGAAAATAATTTTTCGTTTCTCTAGAACTGGAATTATGGTTTCAAATTTTCATGAAGAAAAAAATTGCCACTTTCTCCAACAATCTCAAAATTTCTACATTAAACACAACAACCCTTCGTAATTGCAAAAATAATAACGTGAATGCATTGGAAATACAAGGCACTACGGTAAAAAATTGAAGAAATAAGGTGACTTTAGTGAAATCGAAACATTATAGACATTTCGTTCTTTCATTTCAAAGCTTTGAATCGTAATTTCTTTTTCGAATCCTGCCAAATTGATGCTTGTACTCCAAGTAACGAGATTTTTATTATTTTCGTTAGGGTAATAAAGATCAATAGGCTTTGGAGGTCTCATGCAAGTTTTGATGAATTTTTGAATCGGCAGTTTCGAAAATTAACAAGATTTATCGAAATCGAATACTTTCTGAATTAAATGATTTATTATTCTGAACTTAAATACGAGAACATAAAAACAGGAAGTTTCGATACAAGATATAAAGTATTAATAGTATACAGAAATATACTACTTGAGTCCCTTGTATATTCTATGAAATTTCTTCATTTTCAAATTTCATCGATGAGCTAAGAAATAAATGAAGAACCTTGAGTTATTCTGGGGTTGATTCTCCACCTAGGGAAATTTAAAGGAACCCTAAAAGTTAATTCGCGTGCTAAACGTTTTAACGGTTAAATACTGGCGATAAAAAACAATGAATTTCTGCCCTTTTAAGCAAAGTCGACAATACCTGTTGAAAATTCATTCGAGGAAAACGGTTTTCAAGCGGAGATGCTATCTAATAATTCACTGAACTTTGCTACTGTTTTATATAAGGCAATGATAAGTTTTGGGTTGGACTCTCACGAGACCTGAGCTTTCTGAACTCACTAAGTGTACTTCTCTCTAGTGCCAATTATTCTCTAACGTCAGTTTTTCCGAAGAGAATGCCTGTTTATATTTTCCCAGATGAATGATCTTCAGGTGCCACCTGGAGCATTTTTTATCAGCTGATGGGGAGACCTGCATATCTCGTCCCGAAGATTCTCACCAGCTTCTCAATAATTCAAGCATCACCACCCTGAAGAAATATACTGAGCATCAAGGGAAATAAATTAACCAGAAAGCTTTCCCGGCTTCCCTTGAGTCTTACACTAGGTGTTTGTTGAAACGAAGCATATAAACGTTCAGGAAGAATATCATTTACGGACTTTGAATAATAAAAAACAATATACAAATTATACAGGGTGGCCGGACGATTGACGTCAAAAAAAACAAAACAGGTCCCTCATGTCATGGGGTATTCGAATCACCCCCATGTATGTTATCCGATTTTTCACGGTTTCCGAGTTATGAATTTTTTCATGAAATTTGAGAATTTTCAACTTGAACATCTTCAAAATTATTTTTTTCTAAAAGTATAAGACTTTTCTGATATTTTTTTGTTGTAGATAGATCGCCAGGAATTGTACTTTTATACATAAAATAACCAGCATCGTAACTCTGATAAAAATTATGAAAATGTTGGTCTCAAGTGAGAAAGTTACGTATTTTGGATCATGATCTAAATTTTCAAATTTAAATTAAAAATGTAAACAGGTTTCTTCATGGTTTTTTAGTAGACTTAAAAACTGCGCTCAACACTCAGCTTTCAGAATCTTTGATAAAAAATGGTACTCAACGGTCTACTTTTGCTAGAATTAGCCTTCAAAGTCAGCGAGGTAGAAAAAATCAAAGAAGTAGACGTTTACTCAAAAATTATTTTTTGCCATTTTAAGATTTTCCTGATCAAGCTATGATAGAAAATGCTGAAAATCAATGAAAATTAGCTTTATAAGAAAAGTTTTAGATAAGAAAAAGAAAAAGGTATGGCAATAAATCACACATCATGTAAATGAAAAGAAATTTATTTATAAAATTTACAATAGGTTTTATGCGACTGAAAGAAAATTTTTTGCCAAGGTGTAGCCACTTTGAAAACCTATTGTAAATTTTATAAATAAATTTCTTTTTATCTACATGATGTGTGATTTATTGCCATACCTTTTTCTTTTTCTTATCTAAAACTTTTCTTATAAAGCTAATTTTCATTGATTTTCAGCATTTTCTATCATAGCTTGATCAGAAAAATCTTAAAACGGCAAAAAAAATTTTTTAAGTAAACGTCTAGTTCTTTGATTTTTTTCCACCTCGCTGACTTTGAAGGCTAATTTTAGCAAAAGTAGACCGTTGAGTACCATTTTTTATTAAAGATTCTGAAACCTGAGTGTTGAGCGCAGTTTTCAAGCTTACTAAAAAACCATGAAGTAACCTGTTTACATTTTTAATTTAAATTTGAAAATTTAGATCATGATCCAAAATACGTAACTTTCTCACTTGAGACCAACATTTTCATAATTTTTATCAGAGTTTCGATGCTGGTTATTTTATGTATAAAAGTACAATTCCTGGCGATCTATCTACAACAAAAAAATATCAGAAAAGTCTTGTACTTTTAGAAAAAAATAATTTTGAAGATGTTCAAGTTGAAAATTCTCAAATTCATGAAAAAATTCATAACTCGGAAACCGTGAAAAATCGGATAACATACATGGGGGTGATTCGAATACCCCATGACATGAGGGACCTGTTTTGTTTTTTTTGACGTCAATCGTCCGGCCACCCTGTATACGGTCTCAACTGTGATGAACAGAAAAACGTAATTTAGATAAGGGATAAGTTTGAACCCTTCAGTTCCTAAGCCGATTTATCCTGACAGGATAGGCCTCCTAAACTGTATCCAAAGTTCTCGACATGTCGGATGACGGCTCTAGAATCGAACAGAAATTCACGTACAACGAGAATACTTACTCGATATGATGGGATTAAAAGTGTTCTGAGTTTCTAATCTAGTCAACCCTTATTACAAGGGTTATATTTCCAGCCGTAAACGTTCCACATCAATCTGCCTGTCGATGGTAAATTGTTTTTCCGATATGCAGATCGAGGATTGTTATTCGAGAAGTGTGCTAGAATCAGATTAATTCAAGCCAAAGGGGTCTGCAGCATTCGAAAAGAATTCGAATGGGTAAAAGAGAATCGATATCTTAGACCAGATATTATATATATAAATTGGATAAATATTTATGGGATGTTGAATTGTCTCCTCTGCTTGATTGAACCAAAATCCTGGATTTTTTCAATGAGTTAGGATAGATAAAAATATTCAAAAGGAGGTCTTCTTTTGGAAGTGCAGCATTTTCCAGCGGAAACAGTTTGAAAAACAAGACCCTAAATCTATAATTGATAGAATGCGATAGCTGAAGCTCCAGCCTCGATAAATGTCCGTATATCAGAATAGAATCGATCGTTTAACATTTGATAAATCGTGTGTTCCACTCCCCAACTAACAACTTTTGCTGGTGAAATTCGGGCTCTAAACGATTAATTGATAGCCTTATCAAATTTCTTTGTTCCATTTTGCTTCTATTTCTGTTTCGGCCGAGTTCAAAACCCGATTAGTGTTCCGGCCGAGCTTTAATAGCGAGTTATGTTTATCGAAATCAGATGAAATCGACCCGAATTGCTTTTCTATTCATCACAGGAAACTCATTCTTCCCCTTTATCATCCCTAGCGGAATATAATCGAATTTGCCAGTCATTCTGCACCCGACCATTTAGAATCTGCACCGATGTTTTATCATGGATTTTTGCATTGGAATCAGGTCGTATTTCACAATATCTGAAGATTCAATCAATGTGTTTGTAGGAGGGGGAAATTTTTTTTTTCAAAAAAAAACAGAAAAAATTGATAATCTCCCGAAGATTTAAGCAATTGCGGAATCATAATTTCTCTTCAATAGAGAAATATTCCACATATTATTATTTTTTCTGGATGCCATTCCATAAACTGCTTTTTCTTTCGCTACTTCAATTATAGCATACAATCCGGTTACAAACGCACACAATCGCCTTTTGTTGTTTTCGAAATATATCCTATTGTCCGAAAATTCATTTCTTCCATGAAAGGACCTTTATATTCTTCAACATTCCTGATTTATTCAATATTTATACTGTTTGGAGATTACTATGTTTCAAATCTTTCATTTTGTGTATTACAAAAATTAGAAAACTTCATTCATATTCAATTTTATCCCCCAGAAATAATATAAAAGACATGCTTTTATATTTGAATATTTGAAAAACTTCATTTTCCCATTAACAAACTGTTTTTCAATCGCGAAAACGACGAAATTTGACGTTTCTACGTAAAAAAAAACCGCCCACCCCCTCCTTACGATTCGTCATAGAACTTCCATCGAAATTTTGAAAGCTATTTGAAAGCTTTGGAAACAGAGTTCTGAGTAATATATAGACTGGTTTTCAATTTATTAATTGAGTTTCAGAATGTTTTACCCGGAAAATATAAGAGAATGTCAATTCTGGGATGAAAATCTAGTGGAAAAGTGGAAAATTAGGGTAGACTATGGTCCCATCACATTGTCAAGTGTCTAAAATGAGTTTAAATGAGTCCAAGTAGTTCGGGAAACAAATAAATTCATAAACATTTGCATTTGGCGAACATCGAATAAGGATCACAGATTCAAATACTCCTGTCAGAGGGATTATAGAATATCGTTCAGATTTCTCTGATAATGAATTATATTATCTTCTATAGATCTAAATTTTTTTTGACTTACATTCTGGAAATACAAAATTTGGAGTTTCCGACGGAGAAGAGTTCAAAGAATTCGGGAAATGAATTAATACATCATCGAAAATAGATATTCAGTGAGCAGAGGTGCAGTTATTCTTGTCAGAGGATTTCCGAATATTGCTCAGATTTGTATAACGATATATAAATCATGGGAGAAATTCATTTCTTGTTTTTATTACATTTGTAATTTTCATATTTGCAAAACACTAACATGTTCGAAGTGTTATTGGCTTATTGAAAGAGGCAGTAAATGAACACGTATCCTGTTATCAGTAAAGTGCAATCAATATCAGACGTACATACAGTATGAGGTTGATTAATTGAGCATTGTTTTGGTTTGATTAAATTGATATGAATTCTATTGTGATTCTATATACGTATTTTGTATGATTGGAGAGTCATTTCATCGAGAGATCTCTGCTGGAGCAGGAATGAGAACAAGTTTTCAGGATTGCTATAAAAAGTTTCTAGCAATGCCTATCAAACAATCATCATGTGTGGATTCAATTTCAGAATAAATAGGAAATTATTGCTGAATCTGACTCTGGGAACCACAAAGGTAATGTCTGGCCAGATGTTTCATGATAATGCAGCACTGTCCGCACTTTGATACATTATTCGCATGAATTATCATTTGGTATTGGTTGCCGAGATGTGAATATTTGCGAGATTTCTGCAGTTAACCTACTGAATTATGTTGAATTCTCGAAAATCACATCCATTCGAAACGATCCTGCATATTGTTGTCCTTCGATAAAATTGAGGTAAACAATTTTATTGTGAACCATTTATCGGAGAAAGAGTTTATGCCCCTCGGTTTGCTGCATTATGAGTGTCTTCCGAATGTTATAGCTCAAGAACGTAATCTTAGCTTTTCGATGCACTCAACCCAACAAAACAATAGATCTCATTCCACCTCCCTGTTATATTTCAGTCTCACTTGTAACTTTGTTGTTCGAGTTCGAAAACTAGATCCCACACGTCTAGCAACTGATTTCCAACGAACTTTGTTCAGCTTCCGTTGAACCTCTGAACTTCTGAATTTAACGCGGTTCTTTTTTTCGTTTTATGTACCAGTCTGGCTCTTTTGCATTTTCCTATTAAAAGTGTTAGTTTTATTCTATTCTTTGTCTTGAAAGATGCTGCTAATTGGTGATGCTTATTCACTCACAAAACATATCAAGGACAGTGATTTCCCAGAGATTCTTTCGTTCTGTAGCCTCCAATAAAAATTTTTGTCTAATACTTCATATTTGAATTTTTGAAGCCTTTGGTTTGAAGTCATCAAAAATTGGCGAAGAGGTGACACTCAGAACACGTAAATGGCATAACCTGTAAAAAAGGTTTGGTTTGCATGAAATACTTCTGGTTGAAAAACACGTATATCTGTGAGGATATGGTGTATCACGCAATCCGTGTTCAACTGTATCCGTCGCTGAAGCTTCAAAAATGATTTAAAAAGGGGTTAATGCGGGGGTGTTTGCGGTGGAAATACGATGAGGCTTGGGGTGGATATTGTCCCAAAAAGATGGCGTATGAAAAACACATTAACACGCCTTCGGAAAATAACCAGAAATGAATGCAGAACTCATGTAAGCCCGTTGTTCTCGTTTCCAAAAGCCTGGAACGGGGTCAACCCGAGTTTAAATCTGATTTTCGCGTTGGACGGCATTAAATTTTAGTGAGAGAATCAATGGATTTCAGCTTGAACCCATGCCCGCATTCATGGCTCAATTTGGAACATAGTGATCCGTTTCCATTCACAAAAACGCTTTATTCACCTTAATATTCGTCGTCTATGCCGTTTGTACTTTTCATTAGTCCCATTTGCAAATGGCATAACTCACGATGGAAATTATCGTTTACGCCATTAACCTATTCCTAGATAGAAAAGGAACTACCCTATCGGCAGTTTTTAACACCCATTTCTGCTTTGCCTGATGGCTACCCATTTGGAGAATCGGTACCTAATTTTATTTCAGGTGGGAAATAGTCAGTTTTATCTCCCAAAAATAGTATTGACAACAAGACATGTTTTTATATTTGAAAACTTGAAGAATTGTTGTTTTTCAAAACGCGAAAACGTTTTTACGTAAACAAAATCGCTCAACCCCTCCTCACGATTCGTCATAGAATTTCCATCGAAAATTTGAACGCTTATTAAGAAGCTATGAAACCAGAGTTCTGAGTAGTATATAGACTGCTTTTCAATTTATTAATTAAGTTTCAGAATGTTTCACCGAGAAAATATGAGAGAATGTAAATTCTGGGATGAAAATCTAGCTAAAATTAGGGTCTCATCACGTTACCAAGAGTGGAAAAAAAATAAAATTGTTCGGGAAATGAATCATTTCATAGCCATCTGCTGCTGAAAATCATTCAGCTATCATCGAATATGATATTCAGTGAGCAGCGATGCAGTTATTCCAAGTATAGTTCGATAAATAAACTCATGGTGCAAAATGCATATTAAGGAGAAGTTTTTAAATTTTGTCATCTTTTGAAGGGTGTAATTTCTTTAATATGCATTTTCGGTCATGAATTTATTTATATAAAGTTGATGAGAAGCTTGAAATATCATGGAGGAAACAGGCATTTTTCAATTGATATTAGCAAAAACAATTTTCAAGTGCTTGTGAAAGCATTAAGTTGCACTGCTAGAATTTATTTTGAAAAAATCATTCTGAGCAGATTTAATAACAAAAATAAACAAAATTGTAATTCACAGAGAATGGCTCATTATCGTATTGTATCAGGTGCTTTGACGTCCCCATGATTGTGAAATAATAGCTAGTTATAAAATCAGCTTTGTGGGGGATATTAATTGTCATATTGAATCATGATGTTTCCAATATATGAAACTAATGGATCCCTAGGTATAAAGGCTGTCAATTTGAAATTCCTAATTCATGAACTTTTCCCACCGTGGGTTTCAATGAGGGTTGGTGACGCAGCGATTCGCAAAAAAATTTCGAATTTCCTGATAATAACATCTCTAACTTCAACCTCCCCCATATTCACATTCGAAAAATTTATTTTTCGATCAATCAAAACTCAAAAGACGAATTTTGACATTTTTACGTAAATAACATAACACGCTGAAAATTTTAAACAAAACCTTGCCCCCCCACCTTTCAATTTCTCATAATCCTTAATACGAAAATTTAAATGAGTATTTAAAACCTTTGGAAGTGATGTACTGAGTAATATATAGACTGACATTTAGTATAATTAATTCACTTCCAGAATGTTTCACGCGAAAAATATGAGATAATGTTAATTCTGAGTTGAAAATCTAGTGGAAAAGTGGAAAATTAGGGGAGACTATGATCCCATACCATTATCAAGGATGGAAAATGAGTTCAAATGAGTCCAAGTAGTTCGGGAAACAAATAAATTCATAAACATTTGCATTTGGCGAACATCGAATATAGATAAATAAAGATCACAGATTCAGCTACTCCTGTCAGGGGATTTCCGAATATTGTTCAGATTTCTGTGGTCATGTTTTTATATTTGAAAACTCGAAAAGCTATATTTTCCCATCAATTGACTGTTTTACAAAACTCAAATACGATAAACTTTCACTTTTCTACGTAAACAAGACCGCTCCGTGTCCTTACGATATGTCAAAAAACATCGATCAAAATTTTGAACGCCCCTTTGACAACTATGGAAGTTCTGAGTAATATATAAACTGCATATCAATTCATTAATTGAGTTTCATAACGTTTTACCTGGAAAATATGAGATAATGTCAATTCTGAGATGAAAATCTAGTGGAAAAGTGAAAAATTAGGGGAGACTATGGTCCCATCACATTGTCAAGAGTGAAAAATGAGTTTAAATGAGTTCAAATAGTTCGGAAAAAAGTTAATTCATAAACATCTGCATTTGAGCGAACATCGAATATAGATAAATAAGGATCACAGATTCAGCTACTCCTGTCAGGGGATTTCCGAATATTGTTCAGATTTCTGTGGACATGTTTTTATATTTGAAAACTCGAAAAGCTATATTTTCCCATCAATTGACTGTTTTACAAAACTCAAATACGATAAACTTTCACTTTTCTACGTAAACAAGACCTCTCCCTGTCCTTACGATATGTCAAAAAACATCGGTCAAAATTTTGAACGCCCCTTTGACAACTATGGAAGTTCTGAGTAATATATAGAATGACATTTAGTATAATTAATTCACTTCTAGAATGTTTTACGCGAAAAATATGAGATAATGTTAATTCTGATTTGAAAATCTAGTGGAAATGTGGAAAATTAGGGGAGACTATGGTCCTATACCATCATCAAGGGTGAAAATAAGTTCAAACGAGTCCAAGTAGTTCGGGAAACAAATAAATTCATAAACATTTGCATTTGGCGAACATCGAATATAGATAAATAATGATCACAGATTCAGCTACTCCTGTCAGTGGATTTCCGAATATTGTTCAGATTTCTGTGGACATGTTTTTATATTTGAAAACTCGAAAAGCTATATTTTCCCATCAATTGACTGTTTTACAAAACTCAAATACGATAAACTTTCACTTTTCTACGTAAACAAGACCTCTCCCTGTCCTTACGATATGTCAAAAAACACCGATCAAAATTTTGAACGCCCCTTTGACAACTATGGAAGTTCTGAGTAATATATAGACTGACATTTAATATAATTAATTCACTTCTAGAATGTTTTACGCGAAAAATATGAGATAATGTTAATTCTGATTTGAAAATCTAGTGGAAATGTGGAAAATTAGGGGAGACTATGGTCCTATACCATCATCAAGGGTGAAAATGAGTTCAAACGAGTCCAAGTAGTTCGTGAAACAAATAAATTCATAAACATTTGCATTTGGCGAACATCGAATATAGATAAATAATGATCACAGATTCAGCTACTCCTGTCAGTGGATTTCCGAATATTGTTCAGATTTCTGACGTCATGTTTTCATATTTGAAAACTCGAAAAGCTATATTTTCCCATCAATTGACTGTTTTACAAAACTCAAATACGATAAACTTTCACTTTTCTACGTAAACAAGACCTCTCCCTGTCCTTACGATATGTCAAAAAACACCGATCAAAATTTTGAACGCCCCTTTGAAAACTATGGAAGTTCTGAGTAATATATAAACTGCATATCAATTCATTAATTGAGTTTCATAATGTTTCACCTGGAAAATATGAGATAATGTCAATTCTGAGATGAAAATCTAGTGGAAAAGTGAAAAATTAGGGGAGACTATGGTCCCATCACATTGTCAAGAGTGAAAAATGAGTTTAAATGAGTTCAAATAGTTCGGAAAAAAGTTAATTCATAAACATCTGCATTTGAGCGAACATCGAATATGATAAATAAGGATCACAGATTCAGCTACTCCTGTCAGGGGATCTCCGAATATTGTTCAGCTTTGTGGCGAAAATTAATTGTCATAATATATTATGATGGATTCCTGAGTATAGAGGCTGTCAATTCGCATAAACTTCACCTTTTTACCTGATTTTTCTTCTAGCAGGTGTTCTTTAACATATCAGTAAAGAATTTTTATTAGGCAATATTATACATAGAAAGATCTTTTTATTCTTCAATGATTCATTTCAAAATATTAGGTGAGCAATGTATTTATTGAAAAGGGGGTTAAATGAAGGGCTATGACGTCGACAAAATTATGTTGTCCATACTAGAAGGAAATAGGTACATTCGAATTTGATCAATTTTGGTTTGAATCAACCAGATCAACTCGATAAGCATCTGATTATGACACTATAAACATATGTCTCGCTTGTTTCCCGAGTTCCTGAAATATTTGTAATATTTTTTCAGCACCAACAATTCGTAAATAGAAAAATACCAAAGTTTCATCTCACTCATGTCATGTTCACTGGAATTAACAATGCATTAAATGCCGCTCTAATCTACGCTATCGGAGTGGTCATGATTCATTCATTCGTCTCACAATTCCTTTCAGAATTCACAAATAATCAGTTTACTCTCAAGAGATTTTCTACCACGAAAAGGGCAAAATCGTGACCTATTGCCAACTCGAATGCCCTCATTGGCGAGGAATTACATGTACTTTGGAATTCCCAACACGTTCTTGATGGTTTTTCACACATACACAAATATTTGACGTAACTCCTTTATGGCACGATACCCAGTAACGAGAAAACCTTTTTCTCGCAAAGTTGATCAAGTTGGGCAGCTGTTCTTGTAATTAATCGACAACATTTCGAGGAATATACTAATATATGCAAATTCCTTCTAGAAACCTAGTCTTGAAATATTGTAATTATTTTCATCACCAAAAACTCAAAACTTTCACGAGGCATAAATTTTGGTTCTGCCAAGTTTTCTCGCGATATTAAACAACGAAGATATGTAGAAATTTCAACGAGGCATACATGAGAATAACTTCGATATACTGACAAACTAATCAATCTATTTCATATATGTTATCTCTTCAGTTAATCAAAGTTATGAAATTGTTTTCATACGAATCGAAAACTCATTTCCTGTTTAATCCCTTCTCTCCAGCATCATGAAATCCAATTCCCAAATATTCTACTTGCAGTTGACTGCGGAAATGTATTCTCGAGCCGTCGTTCCTTGGAGCACAAACTTAACTTTATAACTTTTGATTTTGACACCACTTTCCAAATGCATCAATATTCCATGATGCCTTCTACGTAATTTCATTTTGAGAACAGTGGCACCGAATTCAATACTAGAGAAGTCCTTCAACAGATTACGAGTTGTTTTGAATAATTTTCGAATGTATTCAGAAAATGAGATTTTTTCTATTCGTAATGTTATGCTGATTTTCTCAGTCCAATTATGTCGTTCGATAATAGTATATTCTAAAACGAATGCGAAATTCGAAAGCATGAGTGTTAGAATTGCCTTCTGCAACGAGTATTAGACGATATTTTCTCTATTTCAGTAAAGTTTTGTGGAAAACTCGCGAAATTCAAATAAGAATTCAGATCAGTGACTTTTGTATTGCATCTTGGCAGTTGGTGTCATTAACGAAATTTGACAGATTGCGGATTTGGAATTGATTTGATTTGAAAATTGAGAGGATCTCAGGTCAGTACTGACAATCACAAAACGAAAAATATAACTGCAAACAATGCTGTAATGAGTTTCATTACAGCACTACTTTTAGTACTGTAATGGACTCATTACGATACTGAAATAGAGAAAAATATATTGATGTATGTGTAGAATAAATCAGACCAATTTGATGCGTATTTGAGGAGTCAAAATATAAAGTTTGAGTTTTCGAAGAGCTGCATCTATACATGGATAAGGAATAAGGAAGGAATTTATTGATGATAAACTGCGATAAACCGACGTATAAATTAACGAATACTAGTGGGTCTTTTTGGTGAAAAAGCCTGTATACAATATTCATTCAAATCATGCGCACTCTGCCCACATATAATTTATGCCCAACTAGTTTCCATGCAATGTGTTGTCTACATGAAAATGTCAAATATGTGCAACCTCTGCAGACTTCCCGTTTCCTCAGTGTAATATTGCCATATTTTCATATTACGTTGGGTCTCGTAAAGCCTATAAAATCAAGCTGAGTGCTCAAGAACCTTTTTTCATCTAAGTGAATTCAGATTATACTCTCATGTTTCACCCCCAGCATTATAATCAATAATTCGACTTTCAGGCCTCATGTTTTAAATTTAACTGGTGGGATGAACAATTCCCCATTCATTCTTTTTTTTAAGCACCCACCCCTCGCTATGTATTTTGGTTTAAAAACTCACTTCCTGTTCTGTGACAGATAGAAGACAGCCCGAGAATTGCTTTTCCTCTCATTATTTCAAATGGGGATACTGGTTGCGAGTGGTATCCAGTGTCTTCTTGCTTCGGGAAGAATCTGTCCGATAATGAAATGCTTATTGAACGTCAAAGTCTAAGCCCCTTCGATTGCGGCAGACACCGTGGTACATCAAGCGTGGTTGAATGATGGGACGATATGTCCATTTACCACCGACTCAAGGAAGATGAAAAGAAATATCGGAAAGTCCCAAATAAAAAGTGTAACTACATTTTTGTGGTGAAGAATTTTAGTTTCCACAGTTAAATTGAATAAAATTGAATGTACATATAACGAAAGTTATCTCACACAAATTCTTGGTTGGGGTTCAATTAACTTAGAATTGCTCGATATGAATCTCATCGTGATTCTATGAATGTCCCGCGTAGGATATGCATAAATTTCCAGAAAAAACAATCGATCAAAGTTAACACTGCTCTCAGATGCAAACGGTTCGTTCTCGAAAAAAAATGGAATATCATGAACGAATTCACTATATCGGAAGGGGAAACTAATTTGAATATAAATTCTTCAAGCCGTGATATATGAAAAAAAAATCCGTCTTCAGGAAGAGATAACGGGACCAGTAAATCATGATTTCCATGAAAAAACTTGCAGCTGGAATCGGTTATTCGTATAAATTTCGTAACGAAAAAGTTGGCAGTCGAAGTGGGCAAGGTTCTTTCCCTTGCTCCACCTAGGTTGCTCTGTTTACACAACTTCGTGTAACGTTTATCCTCGGAGATCTACTGAGTCGCTCCCAAGAGTTATGGAACTGGACATTTTTTCATTAGTCCCTGATCACGCCTTAGATAATATCGAGTGCTTCCCCAACATGCCTGTTCATTTTCCCGAATAATTACCCTAGATTCATAATTATGGGCAGAACTTTGGCCTCGAGGGTCTAATAAAGCCCAAATTTCTGCGGTGGGAGCCTCTAGGAATTGGAATTAAATTTTGTATTCAACAGAAATTCGTTCCAGTATCGGAATGCCTCAGTCAATTTCCACAGTTCTGGTCCTATTTTCACCAAGAATTACAGCTTCGATTCACTCAAGCCACCCCATAGGCAAACGTCGATCATTCAAGAAGTCATCATCAAATTCATAGCAAACAAATCACCCAAAATTTTCATTCATGAATAGACATGCTCTTATATTTGAAAACTTGAAAAACAATGTTTTGTTCATATGATCCATATTTGGAATTTCAAATAATTGTGGCAATTGCCTGGGTATTCGTTCAAATGAATCTATTCTTTCCTACACACTCCAAAGGAGAATTTCACATTAATGCGCCTCTCACTTAAACCTCCCCCATGTTAACATATGAAAAATATATTTTCCGGTCAATATAATATTTTTCAACACTCGAAAACGATGAATTTTGACGTTCCTACGCAAATAAAATACGCTTTAATCTTCGAACAAAAGCTTGTCCCCCCTACCTTCAATTTTGTCATAAATCTTAGACCGAAAATTTGAACGAGTATTTAAAAACTTTGGAACTGGAGTTCTGAGTAATATATGGACTGACATTTAGTATAATTAATTCACTTCCAGAATGTTTTACGCGGAAAATATGAGATAATGTTAATTCTAATTTGAAAATCTAGTGGAAATGTGGAAAATTAGGGGAAAATATGGTCCCATACCATTATCAAGGGTGAAAAATGAGTTCAAACGAGTCCAAGTAGTTCGGGAAACAAATAAATTCATAAACATTTGCATTTGGCGAACATCGAATATAGATAAATAGGGATCACAGATTCCGCTTCTCCTGTCAGGGGATTTCCGAAAATTGTTCACATTTCTGTGATCATGTTTTTATATTTAAATCTTGAAAAACTATATTTTTCCATCAATTAACTGTTTTACAACTTTCAAATGCGATAAACTTTCAATTTTCTACGTTAACAAGACCGCTCCCTGTCCTTACGATATGTCAAAAAACATGGATCAAAATTTTGAACGCCCCTTTGAAAACTATGGAAGTTCTAAGTAATATATAAACTGCATTTCAATTCATTAATTGAGTTTCAGAATGTTTTACCTGGAAAATATGAGGTAATATCCATTCTGATTTGAAAATCTGGTGGAAATGTGGAAAACTAGGAGAGACTATGGTCCCATACCATTATCAAGAGTGAAAAATGAGTTCAAACGAGTCCAAGTAGTTCGGGAAATAAATAAATTCATAAACATTTGCATTTGGCGAACATCGAATATAGATAAATAAGGATCACAGATTCCGCTTCTCCTGTCAGGGGATTTCCGAAAATTGTTCAGATTTCTGTGATCATGTTTTTATATTTAAAAACTTGAAAAACTATATTTTTCCATCAATTAACTGTTTTACAAATTTCAAATGCAATAAACTTTCAATTTTCTACGTAAACAAGACCGCTCCCTGTCCTTACGATATGTCAAAAAACATCGATCAAAATTTTGAACGCTCCTTTGAAAACTATGGAAGTTCTGAGTAATATATAAACTGCATTTCAATTCATTAATTGAGTTTCAGAATGTTTTACCTGGAAAATATGAGGTAATGTCAATTCTGAGATGAAAATCTAGTGGAAAAGTGGAAAATTAGGGGAGACTCTGGTCCCATACCATTATCAAGGGTGAAGAATGCGTTCAAATGAGTCCAAGTAGTTCGGAAAAAAGTTTATTCATAAACATCTGCATTTGAGCGAACATCGAATATACATAAATAAGGATCACAGATTCAGGTACCCCTGTCAGAGGATTTCCGTATAGAAAGATAGAGTAAAATTCTCATAAATATAGTACCACAAGTAGTTTGAGAAACTGGGTTTGAAAGTTTCATTTTCGTTCTTTGCAAGTTATTCAACTGAAAGATGGCATAAGTATTCCCATAAAGAGTTGCAATTTTGATTGCAAATATACAGGGTGATATTTTCTGTAGAACAGTGCCTGCTTTTTCCCCCAGAAATGTTTGTTGGTCGATCAAAAGTTATTTTGAAATATTGTCAACAGAAACTTTGATCTAATATACTCAAATTATTGGTGTCATTTTTGTCATATCTGCTAACTTCTTTCGAAATCTTCTGAAAAATCAGAGTTATTATGCTTTGTTCATATTTAAAATGGCGGAGACATGACTTTATGATTTCAAGAGTAGATGAATTGAGGGATTCTTGATTTTTTGCCAAGAATTTATTTCGAACAAATTTGTTAGAAAAAATCAAAATTAAATTCAGATGCCAACGTTTCGATCCATATTTGGAATTTTTAATGATTATGGCAATTGCCTGGGTAGTCGTTCAAATGAATCTATTCTTTCCTACACACTCCAAAGGAGAATTTCACATAAATGCGCCTCTCACTTAAACCTCCCCCATGTTAACATTTGAAAAATATATTTTCCGGTCAATATGATATTTTTCAAAACTCGAAAACGATGAATTTTGACGTTCTTACGCAAATAAAATACGCCTTAATCTTCGAACAAAAGCTTGTCCCCCCTACCTTCAAATTTGTCATACATCTTAGACCGAAAATTTGAACGAGTATTTAAAAACTTTGGAACTGGAGTTCTGAGTAATATATGGACTGACATTTAATATAATTAATTCACTTCCAGAATGTTTTAAGCGAAAAATATGAGATAATATTAATTCTGATTTGAAAATCTAGTGGAAATGTGGAAAATTAGGGGAAACTATGGTCCCATACCATTATCAAGAGTGAAAAATGAGTTCACACGAGTCCAAGTAGTTCGGGAAACAAATAAATTCATAAACATTTGCATTTGGCGAACATCGAATATAAATGAATAAGGACCACAGATTCAGCTACTACTGTCAGGGATTTCCAAATATTGCTCAGATGTCTGTGATCATGAGTTATATTATCTTCTATAGATCTTAAAACCTTTTGGACTCGCATTTTCTAAATACAAAGTTGGAGAAAAATTCGGGAAATAAATCAAATCAAAGCCATTTGCTGCCGAAATTCATTCAGTGATTCTTCCAGCCATAACGTTCTGACCGGACTGAAAAGTTAGAGATGAGAGTACACCTACCTTTGGTATCATGGAATATAATGCTTAAATAGTGTAAACAGCCAAGAAGGGGACTGACGTGATCAGGTTCAACGAGTTAATCTATAGTGGGTGAATGTATCACATTATGTTTGAGATTGAACCCCAGAACTTCTTCAGACCTATCGAAAATTCTCGGTATGTCTTTGAAACAGCCCCAAACAACAATTTTGGGAGCTACAGGTTCCAAATATATCATTGAGCCGAGAAAGATCATATGTCAAAGAAAATAATAAATTACAATTGTGAGAAGCCATTGTGAGTTCCCACTGTTTATAATAAATGTATGTTTTCGTTTCTTTGGAATCCACTGAATCTATACATCTCTACGAGTTCGAATCTCTTGAAAGCCGTAGATAAATACGGAAAATATATTCTGTCAGGCGTAAAACAACAAATCATAGTAAAGGATTGATGCAGTTCAGGCTGATTTATACGATGTCCAAAATTTCAGTCTTGTGTAAACTTCCTAAGAGAGATGAGTCTTTCCTCTTCAAGATGGATTACTTTCCGTTTATTTTTACAAGCGTTGCTCGTTTTAGATACACTTTTCATCGAAAAACTGTAATTAATGGACGAGGGTATCTTGATTCTGGAGAATGCAGGAGATAGAGACTTGAATAATGCATTCCAACTTAACAGAACATGCTGCTAATGTAAGATACGTTCCCTCGCTTTTTATTTCGAGAAGTAGAGCTCGATTGGAGGTACAGCAGTTTTCCTCGATTAAAAGAACGACCCATTTTCACAAGAGAACTCATCGTCATTTCAAAGTTTTCATAATTTAATATTGTATTAAGATAATTTCCGTACTGAATTCCATAAACATCATTTTTTCATGGTAACATTATTCTGCGAGAGTTCAAAAAACAGGAATAATTCCCAATTGTGAAAAGTTATCTGTATAACGATCCTTCAATAGTGGAAAAAGATCAAATTCATACGTTTCAAAGATCCAAAGCCATGAGCAATTAATGAGATTTGCTACATTCGTGTGGGCCGACTGTAAAAAATTTAATTTTCCTTCGAGAGAAATCGAAAAGTCGGGAAACTTGAAGTGAAATTTTCTCTCTATTTGACATAATGAACTTCGCACACTCCAGACCCTAATTCACAAGTTTTCGTATCGTACGACGAAATAAATTTCATTCCGAGGAATTACATCTACATGCTCCGACTCAGAATTTTCCTACGAGGTTTTTACTAAATTACATTGCTTTTGACGCTTGTTTTTGGACTCATCTGGAGTGACTTCTCACTCAAATAACAAATCGAGTTAAAGCTGGACCGGCGACTGTGTTAAATGGACCAGCTCTATTCCTCATGGGAAAACGCATTCGACAAGATCTCGAAAAAAAGTCGCTTCACAAGAGAATCATCCACCTATCCATTGTGAATTTCTCTGCCATGTTATTGTCTAAAAGTACAAATATCAGAAGAATTTTTTCTTGACTATGAACCACAAACAAGAGCCTTTCTGAGTCATTTTAAGTCTTCGTAGGTTCTATTTGTACCGAACAAACCTGAATGTAGGAAACTTTCCAATTGAAAATCACTGAAATAAAGAGAATCGTTTGATATACCTTTGCTTTGCCTTAATTTTTTTTCTTCGAGTATTAATTACGGAGGGTCCCTTTGAAAAGAATCGTTTTCCCTTGGACAGCAAATCATGATGAAGGAGGGGGAATAAAAAAATCAAGTGGAGACAGGCTATTCAACGTTATCTCGGATCATTTTTATTAACGTCACTTCTGGAGGGACCCCAGTTTTTTATAAATTAATAGTAATTAAGAGATAAATTCTTCAGAGCACTGATTTCATTAAGTGGAACGGGCAGGACCTGCTGATTTATTTGCAAATTTCTACGGAAAATCCTTGCACATCATGAATAGCAGTTAATCATCGGGTTCGGCCCTACTCACTCCAAAGTTTAACTTTTTGTGCCGATCGGTATTTTCATTTTTTTCAAGATGGGTATTTCATATGTACCGGCGACTTGAGTAATAGAAATATTCGAATTCATTCAAAGAAAATATTGTCAACCTTAAAAATCTCCTTCTAAAGTTCCTCTTGTATTTTCCTTCTTGCAGCATATAGACCATTCAATGTTGCTTATGAAAGGAACCATTAGTTAAATATTGATGGGAAAACGAGATGGAAAATAAACTTTCAGTGAACTCCAGCACTTTATATTCCAAATTATGGCAGAGGCTTGTGGGGTGAAATAAAACTTTGGCAAAGGAATGAAAAATTCCAATCACTTTCCTATATTACCATCACATTCTTCGAGAATTCGATTTCATCATTTTCCTTTTTCGTTCTGCCCCTATTTCCTTATTCAGACAGATCAAAACAAATTTCGATAGACCTCGACATGTATTTCGTTTTAGACTGCCAGAACAATGCATTTGTCGTAACGCATTTCGTATTTGCAGATGGTTTGTTAGTCAAGAATAGGAATCCCCAGCATTTTCACAACTCATGGGATTTTTCAGACTGGATTTGAATAAGTAAACCGGATTAAAAATATCCGGGATTAAGGTATCGACTGCTCCAAGGGCATAATATTTGGTTTTGTTATTTCAAAGCCACTGGATCGCTGTTTCCTTTAGGGCAGAGTTAATCCGGATGACAGTTGAACAAGACCTGCATTTTAGGCTCCTCCGAGGTAACGCGTAACTGGAAGGGAACTTTGCCATTTTTCCCATGTTCAAGTTCAACCGAACTTTTACCACACTTCCCAACTTTAGTGTGGATGTTTTGAATGGAATATGATATCATTAACAAACTTTGAAGATGGAAAGATCTCCGTTTTATGTACAAAAGGTTAGAGTCTGAAATCATTCTCACGCTTTGGTGTTTGAAAGTTCCCGAAACTGTTCCAACATGTTGAAGACCTGAATTTCAACTATTGAAAAGTGCATAAACCCACATATTTCTTTGATCACCCCGTACTCTGGTATCACGACAGTGAAAAGTTTATTTTTCGGTGGGAAATATTCAGCAAAACATCTTCTCACCGAAAATTCTGATAACCGGAATCGTTTCAGATGAATTTCCTTCGAAAACTTATCGACTCCATCTAGGGTAAGTCACGTTGTGACTGCAGAGACAATGACTGAGCTAACGATGATCTGTTTAGATCAGTTGGAGCCCTACATCAAACTGAAGTAAAAGGACCTGTCTTTCGTGACACACGATATCTTGATATACACCGGCTTCTGCCCAGAATGTACCACCTACGTAGAAACCGCAAGAGTGATTTCAACGTTTAAGCGTAACCAGATAACTTGAAACATCGGCAAACGTAAGTTTGGAATCTTTGTATTCAGCTCAGAATAGAAGCCAACACCCGAATGATACTGCTGCAGGGTTAGAGGAAATTCATCTCCAACAACGTAAGGAAAGATAAATATGATCGAGAATAGCAGCGAAAACGACAGCGATATCAGTTAAAATCTGAAATATTGCCGACTTTTCCCTAGCTCTTATACAATTCCATAAGAGTTGCATCGAATGTCCTTTAGGAAATATTTTCTTTGCGAGCATTCGATTTATCGGAACTTTCTTGAGGGTCTCAATGCGAATTTGCAAAACAAACAATCGATTTAAGCCTTCAATAAATGCAGAATAACAAATCAGTGGCACCTTCAGTTAAAAAAAATCACATGACAAATCTCGAATCTTGACTTATTATCAAACGGTCGCTGGTTCATTGCCAAATGTTCCACCGAATTCGCGAAAACATCCTGTGCGGAGATGAAAATGGAAGAACATCTCATTTTCCAATTCAGGAAATGGATCCAAAAAGCTGGAATCATATTTCAGAACTAATACTGCTTAGGGGAGCTATATTGGTAAAATATGTGGAATATATTCAAGAATCCGGCGCATATAGATTCATAGAGAATGCAGGTAAATTCAGAATGTTGTGATTCATACTATGCCTGAAATGTGGATTAGATCATTCTCATATTTTCAAACGAGAGGAAAATGGTTCCATTTCAGCTCCAGAAACACGGGATACATTGCAATGCTGGGGCTACCATCAAACGCTATCGTTCAAGTTAATATCGGAATTTTTCCAATATTCACGCATCGCTTGTGAAGGGGAATATCATATATGTACAGTAAATTGTATTGATCTTGTACCTCAAAGAAAGAACGCCTAAAACTCAAAATAACTTCTCATGGTTCTCATTTCATATGTAAGATTCTTTCATCATCAACTCGGGTGCATTAATATTCCGCAATTCATATCAAAACACAAAATACCTCACCCTTTTCGAACAAGTGAATTTTGATTTGGACTAATTCAACACAAAAGTTCAGCTGAACCCCTTTTTATTCTTAATATAAGTTGAAAATGAGAAGTTATGGACTAAAATCCAGGTTGATATTCAACCCTTGAAAAATATATTTTCCGATCAATATAATGTTTTTCAAAACTCAAAAACGATGAATTTTGACCTTTTTCACGTTTATAACAGAATGCATTTCGAACAAATTGAAAGGAAAAATCAAAATTAAATTCAGATGCGTTTCGATCCATATTTGGAATTTCAAATAATTATGGCAATTGCCTGGGTATTCGTTCAAATGAATCTATTCTTTCCTACACACTCCAAAGGAGAATTTCACTTGAATGCGCCTCTCACTTAAACCTCCCCCATGTTAACATTTGAAAAATATATTTTCCGGTCAATATAATATTTTTCAAAACTCGAAAACGATGAATTTTGACATTTCTACGCAAATAAAATACGCTTTAATCTTCGAACAAAAGCTTGTCCCCCCTACCTTCAAATTTGTCATGAATCTTAGACCGAAAATTTGAACGAGTATTTAAAAACTTTGGAACTGGAGTTCTGAGTAATATATGGACTGACATTTTGTATAATTAATTCACTTCCAGAATGTTTTACGCAAAAAATATGAGAGAATGTTAATTCTGAGTTGAAAATCTAGTGGAAAAGTGGAAAATTATGGGAGACTATGGTCTCATCACATTATCAAGAGTGAAAAATGAGTTCAAATGAGTTCCAATAGTTCGGGAAACAAATAAATTCATAAACATTTGCATTTGGCGAACATCGAGTATAGATAAATAAGGATCACAGATTCAAATACCCCTGTCAAAGGATTTTCAAATTTTATTCAGATTTCTGTGATCATGAATTACATTTTCTTCGATGGACCTAAATTCTTTTTGACAAGTGGAATAATATGAGAAGTTATGTACGAAAAATCCAGGTTGATATTCTGAACAAAGCCTGTACAAATGGAAGAATCTTGCAATATGATTCATAGTAATTTTATTATTCACATCAGAAATTTGCTTCAGGATTTCTGTAGGATTCCAGTGAAGTCTGCAGCGATACCATCGAGGAAATTCGCATTATAAACATCTAGTTCCTTCGAATCCCAAGCATTCTAAGGGATACCAATGAAGATTTAAATATTCACACTTCAAGACATTGTATATTGCTCTCATTCCTTGATATTAATTTTCTTCCTCAATCGTTATTTGCGTTAAAAGTGCTTCGTGCATTTCCATCTCTCATCAGCATCGAAAAATGATCGCATTGGGAAAGTTTTAGATTTGAGTTTTGACCGTGAAAAATAATTGAAGCACAAGGAGGGATTAAATGTCGACTTCTGTGAAGGAAATGGAGGAGTAATTACTTTGAAGAATCTATAGAGAATTTAGATTATAAAACTCCGCAAGAAGTTGGGGATTTCCTTTTTCTTGTCCCCCTTAAATGCAAAATTTATAGACCTTTTTTTCAACTATATTCGACGCCTTCCTTGAAAGAGAGAACATTCAGTGAATATAAAAATGTATGCAGTGTGGTGCACTATTAGAATTTCGGCTAGGCATTAAATAAAATGAGAAAATTGTTGGAGTTTCGAATATAAATACATTTATGTGTTCATTGTGGAGGGGTGAAAATGAAATGAACTTTGATAGGTTTGTTACAAGATATTTATCCAATAGCTTGTTTCTTAATCCCCACTAATTGTAATGGCAGCGAACAAATACTTCGGATATAGCTCATCAAATCGCGTTTAATTCGCTAATTGAACCTGAGCATTTTCTGCGCTCTGCTGTTCCTGGTGCAAACTGGGATGCTGTGACAATTAATCCACAACCGCTATAGCAACATGCGGTTCTCTCGAGAGATTCTGCGTGTAACACAAAAAATAGAAACTATTATGGGAATCCTGCAGATTATGCTCGCTCTGTTAGGTTACGGCACTGTCTAATTATAGGATGAGTAAATGACATCTTGCAAACTATTTTCGACATATAAGTCTGATGCTGATGTCTCAAAATGTGTTTGTACAAGGGTCGAGTGAAACTTACTTCCGAAAGCTTGAATTAGTTGTGTCAGTGATCAATCAAATTGTCAGCAAAAATTTAGACCGAAATATTGTTTTCAGCGATGATGAATTAGGATAAGTATGCTTCCTGCAGTCTAGAACATATCTGATTCTATCTTGAAACGTTCATTCGAAAATCTTTCGACCATCATAGTTCACATTTGGTCCAATTAAACTTGCCCTTATTTATTCGATCAATATTTTTTCACCTACCATTTCCCGAAATTATATTGTGAATCGTCGCCAAAGTCAAGCTGCTTTGCGCGAAGGAAATTTCGTAGTGATTCAATCAGTGGAATCCAGTTTCCCTCGTGGAAAATTTGAGAAAACCTACACACCCAAAAGCAATATCTGCTATCGTTGGGGAAACAAACGTCACTGTGACAAAGGACTGGCATAAAATCCATTGGCGCAGATGTACTCGAAATTTTTATTTCAGATCCCGTTGTCGTTCTTTCATTTAGGTATTCATGCATGACGTAGGGGAGTAGCATCAAAGTAATGAAGAATTTTCATACTTTTATTCTCGATCTCTGTCAGGTTTTTATGATACAATTCGTAATGGGTATCATCAAACGATTAGAGGATGACGTTCTCTTAGTAATTATCCCATAAAATGAAACAATTAGGAATTTCCTGACGAAATTTTATGTGTATGGGATATAGTCATAAAAAGTTATCAAATCACATAGTCCAGATTTTCTTTCTGAATTTATAGATAAGACTCTTATACTCGTATCTTCTAACGATCATTTTGATAAGAGAAGAAATGTTCATGTAATCTGAAATATATCTTGAAACTATGGCTTACTTAACACAAATCATCCTTCCATCACTTTGTCCATATCAATTCGAACATGAGGGCACTACAGCTGATCTGACTGACGGTATCTAGTATTCACTTTTGCAGACAGTTGTTGAAGCGTGTCAGAAGAAGAGACAGTGCAAATTCCGCACTTCACCAAACACTTTTGGAGGAGATCCATGTCCAGGTGTGCCAAAATACGTTGAAGTTGCTTTCAAGTGCAGACCATGTGAGTTTTACTCTTTATTATTTTCTATTTCACATCTATCATGAATCTTAGTGATGCAGAGAAATTCATCCTTCCTATACATCATTTAAGACTGAATTTGTGAATATTTGTGAATAAGCTTACACTTGTAAAAGAAAGCTAAAAAAAATCCAATCCTTGTTCATCTTCCCCAAATATGAAGAAATTTGTAGACAGGAAAAAATTCCTAATCAACTAGAAATACAGGCATTCATATTGTAAATCTCAATTAGATTTTCTTCATTTGCCAATAACTCTTTAATTATATCGCAAATATCCGCATTACATATATTGGTATTGTTACAGACGAATTTCGAAGTGCCAATGCTTGTGAGAATGAACGACTTCAGTTGAAATGCAACCCAAATTCAAGAATTGCCATTTTTAGTGCCAGCTATGGCAGAACCGAGTATGAAAGTATTCAATGTCCTCAACCCCAAGGTGTTCCAGAGGAAAGTAAGTATCTAAATATTTTTGCTGAATGCAGGGACTCATTTAATCGAGGTTGAACCAGCTGTCTTGTCATAATTTTTATTTAAAACTGAATTTTCGAATTGATTCGGAATTTCTCCAGATAATCTGATAAGTTATGCGGTGTGTCAACAACTTTCGATTGATAAGAAAATGGATAAAGGATAAAGAGGCTCAGGTGTTCAACAGAAATCACCTCCAATTCTCTTCAATTCCAGATTTGATATGAAAAGCCTCGTCATCTAAACATCCTCCAAAGTTTCCTCTTAGCTGAAATGATCTTCTAACCATCCAACGCCCTAATACAATCGTTCAGTTCCCTGCTTTGGAAATGCCCTCATCTGGAATCCAGATAATCCAAAACTTTTCTTTTGTCTAAATTTGAATAAAGCTGCTGCCTTGGTAGAAAATGTACTTGATGAGAAAACAAGCATCTTAGAAGTTAGAGGAACGAATCACTGTTTTCATTGGAAAACTACCCACAAACACAACATGGGGCTAAGTTTGTGAACTATAAACCACATCTAAAAGACGGGGTTTCGACAGAAAATTAGTTGAGCTTCAATTGTGCGATAACCTGGCAAGAAATGCTATTCGAAGGCGCGGAAGTTTTCAAATTATTTTCTTATCGACGAATTTGCTTTTCATTCCAAGTGGAAAACTTGATGTGTAGCCTACCGAAATAACTTCTATTCATTGCTTTTCGATCAAAATGATTTGTGAAAGGCAAGTACTAATTATTCCGCTGGAAAATTCAAGTTTGAACCACGACACGTTATGATTAATTCCTTTCGAGAATAGATTGTTTGGTAAAAAAGTAGATAGCTTCATAATCTGATGCGGTGTCTCTTTTTCCTTCCAAATTTGCTTGTTTCATTGACAAAGGCGAGAGGTGAAAAAAATGTTTCTGATTTTCCAATTCGAAATTCTCCAATTTTCAGCTTGCCTTGTGAGTTATGCAACTGAAACGGTGATGAACATGTGCCATGGTAAAAGAAGTTGTGAGATATCAGCAGATATAAGGACTTTTGGGAGTCCTTGCAGGCCTGAATCCAGGATGTATTTGAAAGTTGTCCACACTTGTGGTGAGTATATCCAGCTATAGGTACCCACCCAATCTGCATATATTATTCTCATATGGTCGATTTAAGTCGATTCCACTCGTGGAAATTTTAAGAAATCCAATGACTTTTTCATGCTATCATTTGAGAGTAATCCTAAAGTCTTCTGAAGCCACTTAATCTTGGAAATAATTTATGAAAGAGGCATGTGACCAGTAGACAATTCTTCATTCAAAGTTGGGTGGTCTGTATCGTAAAAATTTTATGGCTTGTCTTAGATTTAATTTACATATGGTCCAACAACCACATTTTGTCGATATGTTGAAACAGCGAAACAAAATTGATAAATACATCTGGAGCCATTGTTTCTCAAGGTCAATTACAATAGAAAATGAAAAAACAAAAATGTCTTATTTAGCGATATTATGCGAATCGTTTTCTTTTTCAATCACCAAAGAAGCAGTAATTGAAAAGAGCGTCTTGCTGTTCCCGTTGCAAGATATTGCTGTGGCTCCGTAGAAATAATTTTTTCTTTCATTATTCAAATTTTCGAATATTGGTTCCTCCCAATGCTTCATTCATATTCATCTTTCATTTTTAATTTATCCTTCATCGATCGAGAATTGGTTTATGAAAAATCGGCAATATTACGTCGCACTGAAGCGGAAAATGTATAATCCTGGTTATGGGAAGTTCGGGAAATGAAAAGAATTTATTGTGTTTTTCCAGTTCCTCGTAAAGTTTTGAAAGACCAATACGATATGGGACTGGAACCTGACGAAGTGGAGGAGACGCAAGAATTCTCAGATGAAAACGAGAAGGACGACTTCGATTCTTATGATGTCGATACCGCGTTTATTGGGGAGTCTGCAGCATCCCCATCAGCTCCCAACTCCGAAGAAGCGAAAGGAAATCAGCTGGTGAAAGACGAACCCACGGTCAATGCCAAAAGTCCAAGCCAAGCGTCCAAAGATCTCAACTTGGGTGAGCCAATTATTTTATTCTAAACTAATCAAAACCGAATTTCGACGTGAGAAACATATTGAGTTTAATGGATTAATAACAGGAAATTTTGAAACCATTTTCCTGTAAATTTCTTCAAATGGAACTTCATACTTCAAAATTTAATTCAATCGTAGGAAATTCAAGTAATTGCTCGAAAGTCCCAAGTCCTATTATGGCACATTTTTTATTTCATTATTTTTTCCATATATCAGGATTTGCAATGATTTCCAGTGTACTATCATCTCCAAATGCATCAATTTCATATTTTATATTCTTCTCTAATATATGAAAAAGAGAGCTAAAATAATACAATAAATGTTGAAACAAAATGTACCTAAGCTGAGGTAAAAAAAAACGGGGTATCATAACATTCTTCGTATGATACCATAGAATCATACGATACTATCATCACTAGTATCATACGATACTATACAGCCAGGGGAAAAAACCTCAGCCGAAAAAACCTGTCTCCCCGTAAAAAAAATAACATAAAATATTAAATATCAGGAAAATCTTGAAAGACATCAGTGTGATCATCTTCATGTTATCCGTCGATGGGCTCGGATAGACAGATTCTTTCCAAAACGACTCGCAATTCTTAATCTGAAATGAAAAAAAACAAAAGCAGAAAAGAAACCGATTATTCAGAATAAATCAAATGCATTTTAGAAATGCATTTGGTACTTTAAAAAACATCAACATTCAGATTTCTTGGCCAAATAATGTTGGGAGGTTTATAAATAACTATGACAGAAATGTCACAAAATTTGAAAGAAATGAAAAAGCTCCATCAATTAATCTGTTGAAATTCACGAAACTGATAATTTTTTAACATAACAAGCTAAACTTATGAAAAATCAATTAATACATAACTTTCAACTGTCCTCTTTCTTCTCTAATAATTTATGTTTACTCATTCTGCTATTATTTTACCTATTCGAAAAATACTGAAAGTTAAAATTTCTGTTGAAGTAGCATTAAGTGCCTAGAATATTCCGTTCCATCAAGATACTGCGTTGCGAATTTCCATATGAAGTAAGATGTCACATACTTTACCTATGGTTGTGCACCAACATGGCTGAAATATGAATGGGAAACAAGGCCTGGAGCTATTTCTCTTACGATATTATGTTTTCGGCCCTTCTCTGTCAGAAATCAAATAATGCTCTTTACATAACCATGTATGTTACTGTGAGCAAACATGAATCTCTAAGGATCACTTTTATGACGAATAAAATAGGGAAAAATGTAATATGGGAAAATGCTGAGCTTCGAATACGCTGCTCAATTCCCTTGAAATATCAGGAAATGTTACCCAAATCGAGTTCGAATAACAAGGATAATCCACTTCTACTTTGACACCTTTGAAATTTCCTTTTCGCTTCAAATATTTTTTCATTTCGGTTCGTATGTACAGAAAAGTCGAACTCATGGCGTTTATAATAAGATTGGAACACGCAAACTCATGGAAAATAATAACTCAACCTAATAGATATGACAGCACCCCCAGCAACTATGGCAACTCCCTTGTATACATCTTAATTTTAATACGGTCCAGCAATATATCATTCTAACCACCCTGCTATCAGAGAGATAAAGCAAAATTTTTCTAATAAAAAATTTTATACGTTGGATTTTATCTTGCCCCATAAGGTCGCAGAAATGAAGAGGAAATCTGGATACCAAACGAGGCATCAATATTCAACAAACATATATGAAAAAACCAAAATTAGGGCTGCCGTTCATAAAGTATCTCTGTGTCTGCAAAATGAAATATAAATTAGTTCTATTCAGAATTTTTCTTATGGTAGGTGTATCAACTGCTGAGATCATTGGAAGATTGTCGTACCTACTGGGTTTTTATCTTCTAACATTCAGACTAGAGCATATAAAATTAGAATTCTGGAGGTAAAAGTGTTGATGAATGGGAAATGTTCAATAATTGGGGAAAAAAGTTTGTGTGCCTTATTCTTTGCTACTCCCAGCTCCACCAATTGAATTTAGGAAATAAAATCAGCCATGATGATCGGAAATAAAGGTGAGTCAACAATGCGTAACAGTCCACTTAGTCGGGAGTGGAATTCGTTCATTTAATTACGCGTAAAAAGCGTTTGAGCAATTCCGGACAATTTTATGGAATGTTTATCACTCGATCGCATATACGCCGGTGCTCTTTTCCACCGAAAACGGCAGGTTTTCAATGAAAGGGGGAGTATTCATCATTCGCAGATTTGCATATGATCCCCTTGTCAGCATTGCTGAGTTGACGATAAAATCGCTTTGCCGTCAATGCCATAATCCTACATAAACAGGCCATCAATCGGAGTGGTTCACCTCATATCAGATTGGTCCAGAAATATCTGCAACAAGTGGATGCAAGCTTCGGGAATTTTGAACAGCCTTATTCCAGTATACCTGTCCATTTCGATGCTTGCAGTCGATTTGAACTCTTGAATATCTATTAGATAAATTCAACGAACATAATCCATTTTTCAATGGATGTCACTACCTTGAGTATATATTCTTATGAAAAAGAGAGCTAAGATAATACAATAAATGTTGAAACAAAAAGTACCTAAGCTGAGGTAAAAAAAAACGGGGTATCATAACATTCTTCGTATGATACTATAGAATCATACGATACTATCATCACTAGTATCATACGATACTATACAGCCAGGGGAAAAACCTCAGCCGAAAAAACCTGTCTCCCCGTAAAAAAAATAACATAAAATATCAAATATCAGGAAAATCTTGAAAGACATCAGTGTGATCATCTTCATGTTATCCGTCGATGGGCTCGGATAAACAGATTCTTCCCAAAACGACTCGCAATTCTTAATCTGAAATGAAAAAAGACAAAAGCAGAAAAGAAACCGATTATTCAGAATAAATCAAATGCATTTTAGAAATGCATTTGGTACTTTAAAAAACATCAACATTCAGATTTCTTGGCCAAATAATGTTCGGAGGTTTATAAATATTTATGACAGAGATGTCACAAAATTTGAAAGAAATGAAAAAAACTCCATCAATTTCCCCTTTCCGAATCTGTTGAAAATTACGAACTGATAATTTTTTAACATAACAAGCTAAACTTGTAAAAAATCAATTAATACATAACCTTTCAACTGTCCTCTTTCACGAGGATTTTTTTCTGTTGCCGTGTGGGTTTCTTGCAGAAGAATCACTTCGATACCATGTTCATCAGCTAATTTGGAGACGTAATCACACTTGTCTTTCGAAATTAATTCGATATTCAAATTCAAAATCCACAAATTCTTGCTCTCTGGCCGTGAGGGTTTTTCAAACCGGATACGACCTTTCAGGTGATGATTTTTCGGCACTTCAGATGTTTGAAGACCGCTACGGGACCCCAATGAAAGGCAATCATCTCCCATAGATAAACCAAACATGTTATAACACAAGAAAACCTTGAGTGATAATCCTTCTGTTAGTTCTATATTTCTCATTGTGCCCTGTTTATAACCTAAGGTAGCTGATGTAATAACATAAAACCGAATGTAGAGATTTAACATTCAATTCACTGCTTAATACGATTTTTTTCTTCACCAGAGCATCAAGAACTCTACATTTTGTACCTGATAGTCAGCGTTGCAGCTGGTGTGGTCCTCTGCCTAACAATTCTTGTGGGAAGACTCCTTGTCCAGCGCAAAAGAGCGAGAAACGACTCAAAATCCCAGACCACAAACATCTCCGACAATAGCCTACCAAATGGTTTCACTGACGATATCAGCGAAGTGGATGCAGACATAGATTTAACAGCCCCACATCCAGTCCCGACTGCTCCTTTGCATCCAGTGCCAATAGAAGTCTTCACGGAAGTGGTGCATTACCCCCATGTCCATTCCCATCACACTTTCCTGAGGAATGAGGGTGTGGAGCCCCCAAGAAGTATCAGTGGATCTTCAAACCCTCACTTCTACTACGGATGACAAGAGGCTTTTCCTCCAACTGGAGGCCTTCAAAATTTCCACCAACACCAAATAACTGTGTCAACCCCCATGTGAATGTGTTGAATTAGTGTGTTAATAAATAAATGTCTATTTTAATCGGAGGATGAGAGAAAACTGGTGAAAAGGCTGACTGTTCGATTGGGGGATAGAAAAGTACTTTTCGGAACAAAACTATCTAAAATTCTAATCACAAGACAATCAGTGCGTTCTCCTGTTCCAAAACAACTGAACAATGAATTGTATTGAAAGCGATTTTCGAAGAAATTTTAGAAATTTAGAAGAGAAGTATGGTATAGAAAGTGAAAGACGTAAAGGGCGACGAAAATAATCCGAAAAAAAATTATAGAAGTTTATTGTTGATTCCTTATAGTGGTTCTGTGTATCTTGGTAAAGTAATCTGCGAAATATTCTGAATTTTTGTTGAACATATCAATGGAAGTATAAATGGATAAAAAATCGATGTAAATCGAGTATATTATCATCACTGTCATCAATAATTTGAAAATTCTTCATTGTGATTCATGAACAATTCACCTTAAATGTAGAGGTATAAAGTCGAATCGACGATTGAAGACTTCCAGACCATTGTGCACAACCCACTAAACAATTATTGTATGAAAACATTCAAAGTTTATCCAATAAGTTGAAATTTATTCCTACCTTCACGATGACTGATTTTATAATTGTGTTATATAATTATTTTAAAAATATTTGTACAATTTTCAATATATATTTATTTCCTATTTTGAATGCCAGTTTCCTTTCTACCCAAACAATCTTCCGAAAGAACCCTAAGCTGTTTAATTCTGGGGTATTTTTGATGGTCTCAAAATCATTAATTAACAGACTCCCAAAATTTCAAATAGAACTGAAAAATATTGCTACCTCCTGGAACAATCTCTTTCAGAGTATTCAGTGTTTTCAAAGAATTGTTTTCTTCGAAAGAATTTCGATATTTCACAATTTATTCATAATGTTTTTCTAGAAAATCCAAACTACACTATGCAAAATCTCCAAAACTTGCACACATGTTGGTTACATAGTATCAGGCTTATAGATTAATATAATTTCCATGAAAGTAATGGCAAGGGATTCTGTAATATTAGTTTGAAACAATGAAGAAATAATTTCATGGTAACAAAACTCAAGGTAAGTACTTGAGGAAGAATCATACAAAATTGTCTTTCATTATTATTTGCAGCTACAGTTGACTCTAATTAGAAACATAGTATTTTTTCTCTACTAGATTTATGTCGCAGAAATCATGAAAAGCGGAAATAATTCATTGAGAGAATACGATCGTGTATGGACACCTTTTTATCAAATGTATTGTGTGTTGCGGAGCGCACTGATAATGGATCCTTGGAGAGAACCTAAATTTCCATGACAGATTAGATGACGTTTCTTTGTATATCTTTTTGATAGATTTGACGTTATGTGCTTATTATATTAGAACAAATAAAATAGGACATTGATTACGATGATCGTTGAAAGCAGAGCCGAAGTACCTTGAATACATCTTTGAATCTTATGTTGCTATGATAGAACTTATATCATAAAGGTAAGTAAAACTATGTGAACTTGAATGCAGTCTATTAACAGTAACGTTGTTGCAGGAAAAACAATGATATCCCGTTTATCCAATATTTTTGCTACATCTGGTGTAGGATATATAAGTAACGATACGTGCCTAACAACTGTAAGGAATGCAACAGCAATCAGCAACATTTATGAAGGAATACCTGAAACCATTCTACTTAACGTTATATGTTATGTTGTTCTCATATTACTCTTTGCTATTCTCCGCAATAGAGCCTGGGATTATGGTAGATTGGCCTTAATGCACAACGAAAGGTGGACCCAATTATTTTATAAGAATACAGACGATGCAATTGCTATCGAAGAGTCGAACGCTGACGTTTCACTCATACCGGATCAAGGTTGCTTATGGTTTCCTTCCATCTTCAAATTGACAAGGGAAAGAATATATTCAAGATGTGGACCTGATGCCGCACACTACTTATCTTTCCAGAAACATCTCTTGATTCTAACGTGTTGTATAACATGTTTTTCGTTGATTGTGATCCTTCCTATTCACTACCAAGGGAAATCTACAAGGAGACGATGTAACTAGTTTTGGTCATACTACAATAAGTAACCTTCCTGCTACATCTAAATGGTTATGGGTCCATGTGGCTGCTTGTTTCACTTTACTTCCATTATCAGTTTACATAATGAGGAAAAGTTCAGGTAAACGACCTAGTGCTACTGTTCTTTCTTCTCGTACTTTGATGATAACTCACATTTCGAGGTGCCATAGAAGTGTCGAGGAATTGAAAAATTACTTTTCGGTGCGTTATCCTGGTGTTGAAATCAAAGATATTCAAATTGCTTATCGGGTAAAGAAACTAATGAAATATGAAATGGAGCGTGAAATGGTGAGAGAAGCGAAAGCATACTGTGTTACAAACAATAAGACTGACTTGAGAGTACAGCCTTATGGTTGCATCATATGTTGTCCGTGGAAAACAGAAAACGCCCTGCAATATTATTCAACAGAGGAAGAGAAATTTAATGATTTTGTAATGTCTGAAAGAGTTAGGGTACTAGAGCGACCTTTGGGAATTGCATTTATAACTTTAAAAACTGAGGAAATGGCAGAGCACATTTTGAATTCATTCCAACCTGACTCCATTCGTCATTGGATAATTGCGAAAGCTCCATCACCCTCAGATATAAACTGGGAAAATTTAGAAATATCGTATAGAAACTGGTACTCCAAAGCGATCCTTATAAATGCTCTTTTATTCTTGGTTTTATTCTTTCTAACCACTCCTTTGATTTTAGTCAACGTTATAAATAATATAACTTCAATTCAAGAAAATTTTATTTATAAACTTAGTCCGATGTTGTCAGAGTTCCTCCCTACTTTACTTCTTCTGTCATTTTCTGCGTTATTACCTGTTCTTGTTGCTTATTCAGATCAGTGGATGTCGCATTGGACGAAATCCCAGCAAAATCATGCGACAATGCACAAAACTTTTTTCTTCCTCTTGTTTATGGTGTTGATTCTGCCTTCCTTAGGTCTAACTAGTGCTCAAACGTTTGTTCAATGGTCTATACAAACAAAGAATCAATCGGTACATTGGGAATGCATATTCTTAGCTGATAAAGGTGCTTTCTTTGTTAACTATGTTATCACTTCTGCTTTGATAGGAACAGCCTTAGAGTTACTTAGATTCCCTGAATTAGCGATGTATACTTGGAGATTGCTTCGTATAAAATCTGAAGCAGAAAATATAACCATACGAAAGCAAATTCTGTCCGAGTTTCCATTTGGCATTCATTATGCTTGGACCCTTCTCATATATACTGTCAGTACAGTTTATTC
Source organism: Hippodamia convergens (assembly GCA_038502775.1). Lineage (NCBI taxonomy): Eukaryota > Metazoa > Arthropoda > Insecta > Coleoptera > Coccinellidae > Hippodamia > Hippodamia convergens. Next base: position 9,742,406 of record CM076613.1, on the reverse strand, counting down.
CTTGTCGTGTCCTCTCATTACTCCTTTTGGATTAATGTACCTGACACTAAAACATTTTGTTGATAAATATAATATTTATTATGTCTACCGCCCCATTACAATGTGTGGGGAGGGTCATGCAATTCATAGTGATGCTGTTAAAATGGTAAGGGTTTCCGTTCTTCTTTTACAACTCATTATGTCTGTTTTCTTTTACATTAGAGGGGGATTCACTACGATGACAGGATTAACATTATTGTCCTTAGTTTTTACTGGTGGATGCTTCATATTGCTTAGTCCTTTTCCTACTTGCAAAACGTCCCGATCAAATCGAACTAATCTTTCGGAAACTCAGGAGCAGTATATTGCTCCAGTCCTTTTGAGTTCTCAGTTTGTAGGAGGTGAAAGTGAAGTTAACAACATGCCCACTTCACAATCTTACGGTTCTAATGTGAGTGACATAACTGTTCGAATAGATCTGGATAATTCTACTAGTACTGCTTAAGCATCAGAATATTTATTTTTCCAAGGCTGTGACTAATTTCTCTCCTTCATTTACTCATTTTTTTTAAGTGACAAATCACTTCGTGAAGTGATCCTGCGTCTTTTATTCAATGAAACGACATCTAGGTTTGCTTTGATCTGTATTAAACGAAAAATTATGTTTACAGCTATTAATCCCACTAGAATACTCACGTCTCAGAGTTTAATACTAAAATTGAAGATAATCAAACGTAACTTTTCATCTTCACCCACTTTTTACATCAGACATTTTTTTTGTAGTTGGTAATGTAACTTTTTACAATCACTTGCATCAGATTGAACTGTCCACTTCACATTTCATCTTCAGGTCAATTTTTAAATTTAATTTGTCGGTATGGTGATCACTAATCATACAATCAATCATTATTATGGCAGTTATCTGTTTCCGTTAGTATAAATGTATTGTTAAAATATAAGGTTGAGGATGAAGAAGATATAAATATATTAATTCTTTTAAATGAATTCAAGTTGAACTAGTATTTCCCCTAAAAATATTTGTAGAAGTATTTTGTTGCTGTAGTTACCTAATTTGAAGTATCTTTAATTTCAATTATATCAAAGGTATTACTGGAGAATGTATCTGAAGCTAGCCCATATCTATTATTCTGAATGAATATTCAGTATGTTAGATTAATTACATAATAATAAAATAGAAAAAAGTCGTATATTGAAAAACTAAATTTATTGTAGATGTTATGTATAGTAATTTATTGAGAATGTATAATACTTTTTAGTTCAATTTTCGGCTAGATTATTAGAGTGATTTTATCAACTTTCAGCTTATAACATGAGCAATTGAACTGATGTGGAAATATTTTCTTACAAGCTTAATTTTTCAATAAACATTATTATGAAAATGTTTCCTTTATCTCCCAATTCATGTTAATTTCGTTTTTTTTTACTGTCACCAGTATCCATTCAATATTCCTCTATTCGTTTTTTGAAAAAGGCAGAAAGTGAAGAGTCAAAGATATGCAACAATTTGTATATTCATCAAATTACAAAATTATAATAGAAAAATTCAAGAGTTTATTAATTAACGTCTCTTGTTCTTTTTCTTCTGCTTTTTCTGGTGACTCACAGGACCCCTGGGTGATGGATCAGCCGGAGAGTTTTCAACATCTTGGTCAACATGTTTAGATGAAAAATCACTGTAAAAAAATTTAAATAATGTCTACTAGAAACTTTGAGAATAAATATAGTAGAAAAACGAAAAACTCACAATTGATCTGCCTGTCCAGAGGCTGTTCCTTGAGAACCTTTAATGACTTCTTTTGTTCTTCTATCTCTTTTCTTACGATATCCCGTTCTTTCATACTTAGGCAGCCACCTCTCTGGGTCTGGAGCTTGGCTCAGATCGCAATTTTTCGGTAACTTCCCCTTCTTCTTATTTCTGTGTTTTTTCTTACGATCTTCTGACCCTTCAGAAGGAGTACTGAAAGAATCACCATAAAATATTCCATTTTTTTTGAGATGTAAAACATAAATTTAATATGATTTAGATAATTACCCAGGTTGTGACTCTTGTTTTGTAACTGATGGACTTTTTTTGGTGTTGACAGCTGAAATTTGCATATTTTGGATATTTTCCAAGTCAAGTCCCTCTGAAAGTTCTTTAGTAGATGGTAGGCCTTGACTCAAAACTAAAGCTCTTTTCTCGTCGAACTAAAAGCATAGGTTGTAAAGAAAAAACTCGACAGAAAATTCGGAAATCACCTGTGATAGAGCCAATACTAGTTGAGCCAAAATTTTCTTATCTTCAGGATTTGATCGAAGCAATTCATCCAAACTATTCACAGCCACTTGAGCATGACCATTCCTGATATGGAAATCTGCAGCTTGTCTCCACATGTTAGTTAAATCTCCTTTCACCTGAAAATAACAAAGCAATGAAATATTTGTTGAGTTCAATTAAATACACCTACCCTATTTTTTTTATACCAAGTTACGCATTTCTCAAATAATTTGAGAGCAGCACTTTCTTGTCCTAGGCCTAAGTAGATAGTGGTGAGTGCACCGATAATACCTGGTTTATAGGTATTCTCTCCCAAATTTTCCATAACTTCGCAGGCTTCCAATCTTTTCCCCTGAAAAAGTGATAAATCAATCAAGTACTTTATCGGAAATCTTAGTAGAGTTGATAAATAAAAGGATTGGAAAGTGTCTTACTTGTACTAGATAATATTGTGCAATCGCTAGCTTGACAAAAAATACTTCTTCTTCATTTGAACTCTTAAAAGATTGCAGAAGATCGATAGCCTGTTGCATTTTATTGGATTTGAACAAAATAGCAGATCTTAGTATCGTGGTGTGTAGAATTAGATCTGGATATTGTTTGTCAATCTGCTGGCAAAGTTTCTCACATTGCTCATTCTGATTTATGTAATAAGTGAACAATGCATTGTTGAGAGCTATATATTTACGAGACTCGGATGGTAACTTATGCTTGAGTGCATCGTTTAGGGCAGTTTTAATTTTTTTCTTTGAATCAAATAAGTTTTGATCCTTATTGATGCAAACAATATTATTGCAGGCTACAGCTGCCAACGCAATATCTTCCAGTTTCAACTTCAAATTTGTAGAGTAGAGCTGTTGAGCTTCCTTCAGACGACCTTGTTTTTGATATACAAAAGCCAGTTGTATCCTGCAATGAAATTAATCGGTTATAACTCATTAAAATTACAATGATATATTTGAAACTTACTTGATCAATGCAAGTTCGATGTCGATATCTTCTTCAGAAGCCTCTTCTTCCTCCAACATTTCTCTGCATAATTTTTCGCATTGCTTCAATTTCTTTTCTGCTTCAGTATATAACTCCCGAGAAATTAATAAGCAAGCCTTATTGAAGCACAACTCATACGTATTCTCTCTAAGGTCATCAATGTCAACCTAAAGAATATAATTAATAAAGTTACAATAGATATTACAAAGACGTACCTCACTCTCCTTCGAGTACAGGAGAGCAGCACTCAAGTTAGAATTTCTTTCCTCGTCATAGTCATCATTACTAGTTTTAACCATTTCTTTATAAAGCTTAGCTGCTTCTTCATACTTCTCCAAACGATAGTATATCTGAGCTTTCAATTCCTTGATTCTAGCATCATCTTCATCGCACTTCTCTATTTCTTTGAGTGCTTCCTCATGTTGGTTAAGGCGATAATGGCAATAAGCTTTTTCGAAAATTAACAGTCTACAAAAAGCAATTTGAGTTCATTATATCTTCTAAAACAATATTCAACTTACGAAGCAAATTCTTGCTTCTTATTGAGTAGCTGAATTGCCTCCTCGAATTTATTGAGCTGAACTAGGCAAACAATTTTACATTGAAATGCCAGACTGTCATGAGGAGATATTCCAATAACTGAAATATAAAATGTATATAAACAATTCTTTAATTGTTGAAGAATTGATTATACTGGCATATGGTACCCACTCTTATTGGTAATTTTGAAAGCTCTCTCATATTCTCCATTCTGACCGAGTTTATTTAATTCGGCATAAAATTGTGAAATGGCCTTTTCTTTCTGATTAATTTCACTCATATTGATAAAAACTTAATCCTAAAGCTAAAAAGTCATCAACACGTAACCCAAGAAATGTTTTACATTCATGAATTATGAATTATTTTGACAACTAAGGTCAATGTGTCGTGAACCATAGAGTATAATGAAATTTTTATTGTTCTTCTTGAGAATGAAAATTTAGTTGCGGAAAGTTCGTTCCAATGATTTGTTACATTCCCCTAATCAAAGATTATAGATCTAATCTGTGACCCGAACATCTAATGCTTCAAATTTATTCCTCTAAACTGAATTTTTCAAAGTAAAAAATCACAATTCGAAAATTTTCTTTATTTCTTCATAAAATTCATTCAAATCTAAACAAACAATTGTAGGGTACAACCACAATCAATGCTGCTGAATTCCTCAAAAATAACAAACGTAATATATTGTAGAACAGTTAAAAATTTTATTGCATAATGCTGATATTTATAAGAATAAATAAATAGTTTATTTGACCAACACATTCAGAATGATTCTTTGGTCGAGTCCAATGTAGCAGTCGCTCATAAGTTGGATCACGTATGTGTACGTTCCTGAAAAATTATATTGTATGATGATTTTTATAAAAAAATTATAAACCTGAGATTACCTCGAGCAATAGGAGTCACAAGCTGATTCTGAAACGATTTATTTGATCTGAAACTGCCTCTTTGGAAATCCTCCAAATAGCCGTCTTTCGAGATGAGATAAAACCACGATTCGTCCTTCTGTTTGCTGAAATTCCGACTGAAAACATTCAAGTTTCCCCCCTTTCTCTCAACATTAACAATTACTAAGAAAGGTGTGTTGGGGGGCAATGTTGTTGTTACAGTAGCTTGTTGCTCGCAGAGTTCGTAATCAATGTCTTCTGTCTCCTTGTTCCTGAGGATCAGCTGCAAGCTAATATCGGGTATCTGCTGTATAACCCTTAAAATTTGATTGATTTTCGTTTCGTCACAAATTTTTTTCAAAGCCGTCGTTAATGATTTTCTAGAATTCCTGAGTAAATTTTGAAGTATTGATAAGCTGAGTGCATTCCCAGCAGGTAGATTCTTTGCCAACTCTGCTGAGAGTTGCTGTATACTACTTTCATTCATTGCAGGAAGGGTCAGTAAATTAGAAGATGTTACAGTCAGTCCCTGTAGAACCATCTGAGATATATAAATTAATTTCACGGTACAATCTGTCCATCCCTTGAAACTTGTCAAGCTTATTGTCGCCTGAAATATACAAATATTCAAACTATTGGTGCCTTTTTAATTAATATCACGATATTACCTGGATTATCCTTATAATCTGATCGAAAACAGATTTTAAATCGATGACATATTCTTGATTCGGCAATTCGATTCCATTTATGTAGCAATAAACCAACAGGTAAACCTTCAGGTGGGGGGAGTCAGGATTCAAGCCAATATTCAAATTCAAATCGCGCATCAATTGCCTGGAAAAGTTTCAGTTAGAAAATTAAGTTGGAGAAATTGAAGACTTACTTATTTATTTTATCCTCGTTATGTCTCACTGGGAATAATGCATATTCTTCAGCTTGGCACACCGTTACAAGAAGGTCATTAATTGAAGACTGTTCTTGTATTGATTTCTCGAAGTATACCATCGTTTTGTATGTTAGATAATATTTTGCTGCTAAGTGTCCTAGGAATGTCGATTCATAAACTATAGCTGAGGGGTTTTCCTACAGAAAATGTAGTAGTTAATTGAACAAAATAACAAATTATTATTATTATTATGCATGACTGAAAACTCACATCTTGTACGTCTATGCAGCCTGCTTCATTTAACGTCATAGCAACCGAATCAGCTAGATCACTCAAAAATGTTTTAACATCTTGGGGATCATGCATATAATAACTGGGGTTAATCAATAACCTTCTAAAGAAGAATGTTGAACAAATAAAATCAATTAATTGTTCTTTTCCACTAATGGTTCCGTTAGATATTTCAGCATTTACATGGTCGGGTAATACTTTAAGTAGGCATGATTCGACTGGAAATGGTTCAAACAGGAATTTTTTGTAGAAACTCTTCTTACTTTCCTCGACGAAAACACAGGCGACTCCACTTTTATCGAATTGGGGTCGACCAGCTCGACCTAACATTTGAAGAACATCTGTAACTGGCATATCAACATATCTCTTGGTTGCGCCATCGAAGTACTCTGTACCCTTAACAATAACTAAGTGGGCAGGGAAATTTACTCCCCATGCTAGTGTAGCTGTAGCGATTAATACTTGTATTTTTTGAGTAACAAATAATTCCTCGACAATATCTCTATCTTTGTCTTGCAAACCTGCATGATGAATTGCAACACCAAACTGTAACATGTAACTTAAATCGTTATCGTGTACTTGACTTCGGTACATTTCTATTTCCTCTTCCGAGCACCTCCTCCATTGTTTTTCATTTATATCCACCATTAAATACTTGATCAGTTCATGCGCCGTTATTCTGGTTTGTTTTCTTGACGACACGAATATTAAAGTTGGACTATTGGGTGCATATTGACATATGGCTTGGTAAGCCGGTCTATTCATAGTTGCCATTCTTGGACAATAGTTCTTACCCGAAAATCCGGTTATATGGATTTCCAGTGGTACAGGACGTACACTAGAACTGAAGTTGAACAATCCTTCCTGAAAACAATTTCACAGTTATTCTAACAGTAAAAAAAATTTTCAATATTATCAGGTCATCTAAAACTTTTTTAAAGCACACTTACTTTCACCCCTAACCAATTTGCGAGATCTCCAGCGTTTGCCATTGCCGTAGAAAGTCCAATGATCCTAACTGCCCCATTGCTGAAACTATTAATGTAATTCATACGAGAAACGATGACTTCTAATACTGGGCCCCTTTCTTCGGCCAATAAATGTATTTCGTCGATTATCATGAGTCCGACATTCTTCACGAAATCTTTTTGATGCCAATTACGACTCATTCCATCCCATTTTTCCGGAGTCGTTATTATTATATTGGCTGATGTAATCAAGTCTGACTTTGGCGTTACATCACCTGTTATTTCAACTACGTTCTTCTTTAATTTCTGAAACTTCACACACCAGTCCTTGACTCTTTCACGAACCAAAGCTTTCATTGGAGCTATATAAACAACCTGCGGAAAGATACAATAAAATTGTTGGATCTTTTCGATGCCTGTGCGACATTACCTTTCTCTCGGGTTGATTTGTGAATAATCTTAAAATGCACAGTTCTGATACTATAGTTTTTCCGGACCCTGTTGGTGCCCCTAGCAAGATATTGTTGTCTGTATTGTAGCAAGAATGGAACACTTGACTTTGGACGGCATTAAAATAGTCGAAAGGATATATACTTTCGAAATATGTATTTCTAAGAGCAGTTTTCGGCAATGGATGAACATTTAAAATGGCCGTTTCAATACCATGACTTGGCAATAGTGTTATATTGTCAAAATCTATAACTTGTTCCACTTTCGTATCTGAAATTTAAATGGTATTGTACAGCTTGCGTTAGCTTCAGTCGATTGAATACTCACGTAAAAAGTGTACATTTATGATCTTCACAAAATACTCTTTAGCATGTGGTGCAATCAAAGGAACCGTAAAATACAATTCTATCGGTTCTCCAGATGAACAAACTCGTTCTGTCATAATAAATTTTTCAAAATGATATATGTTGTCATGCATGGGATCCTCGACCATAGCTACATATTGTTGACTACCACCATGTATGCTTTTGTCCCACACGAAATCAGGAGTAATTAATAATCTGATCCTTATCACCCCTTCCGTAATTGGCTTAACAACCATTTCAAATGATACCAAGGGAAAAGTTTTAGCAGCGTGGAGTATGCGATGGCCCATATTTCTATTTCTTACTAAATCTACAATTTCTTTGACTGGCATAACTCGTAATTCCTCTACAGAAAATTTGATAGAGGACATTATGTCCATTCCTTTGAAGTTCATATCTTTGAATTGGCTGAGTGGATGATAAAAATTCCAAGTCCGCTGCTCCAACATTTGAGCCATGGTCAGAGTTGTTTCAACTAAAAATGCGAAATTCCTTTCGACAGCTAACTGGTGTAAGGCAGATGCAAGACGCACAACATTCTAGAAAAAAATTTCTTGGTATTTAAAAAATCTCATTTTTAAGTTGTCCAGGTTTTTTAATGTTGGGGCAAAGTAATGGTTTACCTGCATGATATATTCACTATCTGAAATGAGAGAAGACAGTCGAATGAATCCTCTGGAAATACACGTTTGAATCAAAACCATAACTTTCATTTCCACTGTAGAGACGTCCAAATTGATTTCAACTTCTACATATTCCCTTCTGAGTCGGTCTAACTCCTCCAACTCGTCATTCCTAACCTGAATCTGCTGGAATTCAACAGCACTACTGATAAGGATCAGGATTTCATCATCCATCATATGTCTGTTCATTTTTTCCAGAAACAGTGTAATGGTTTCGTGGGTTATATACAGGTAACTGGCAATCCTACCGTAACTTGTAGGTCTCAACTCTCCTGTATTTTCATCGAACCTAATCATTTCTGCTTTTTCTAAAACCTTTGCGGCATTTACCAGTTGCCGTTGTAGGAAGTCATACTCGAGTCCCTCCTAATGAGTATAAACATTAATTTATTGAAATTATTCGCAAATATTGCTACTTACAGCAATTTCTGTATGGGTGAGACCGTAGTTTAACGGATTTTTTTTTAATCGGTGGTACAGATAACTGCTTTGTAACCACTCTAAGGCTTCTTTGATGTTCGAAATGGTTCCCAAAACAATCTGAAATCAATTATGGAATTTTTTAAAAATTCAGGGGGAAAGTTCATTTTGAAATTTCAATACATACTTCACCATTCAGATTATCTGGTAGTTTATCAAGAAATCTACTTTCAATGGGGGTTTGCGACATTAACATATTCATATAAAAAGGCATTTTTGATTGTGAAGTAATGATAGTTGCATGTCCTGAAGTGTCGTATTGGGGTCTACCAGCTCTACCGAAAATTTGTAAAACATCGAGAACATCCATATCAACAAATTTCGATTGTTGTGGATCATACAGATTTGTACCCTGAAAACAAGAAATCATTATACAATAACTGAAAAATGTGTATAGACTCCTATATGATTTCCAAACTAAGTTATCTTACTCTTATCAATACTGCATGGGCTGGTAAATTCACACCCCAAGCTAAAGTTGCTGTGCACACTATAACTTTTAAGAATCCATTTCTGAAAAGACTTTCAATTTCTAGTCTGTCACCACGACACAACCCTGAAAAAAATTAGTAGTACCCACAACAAATAAAAACTCCTCCAACACAAAATAACCTACCAGCATGGTGTGTTCCAAATCCTTTTATAACGAATTCATGCAGATAAGAATTTTTGAATGAATACTTCAAATTGAGGAAAGTTTTTTTAGGAGCAAACATTTCCATCTCGTTGTGTTCTCTAGCTTGTGCTATGAAACTATTAATGGTTGATACAGTTTGATTTCTAGCTGTCACAAATACCATGACCTAGAATTATGAATTAAATAAAAAATAAAAGAATAATTGATGATTCTTCTCACCTGATGTCCCTCCCTTATAAATTTTTTCATTTGCTGATAACAAACTTTATTCATTGTCTCCAAATTGTCTGGGTTTGTATTAATTCCTACATATGTATGTGATAGCGGGACAGATCTGAATCTGTTATCAAAAAAGAATAATCCTTTATATGGATTTACCCGTAGAAATGAAGCTACATCTAAATATCCTGGCAATGTAGCTGATAAAGCCACAATTCTTATCATACTTTGGGTACTAACTACATGTCGTAACACTCTAGCTACTATTGTCTCAATAACAGGTCCTCTAGTACCATTTAGTAAATGCACTTCATCTATAATTAGCAGTTTCATTTGGGAAGCTATTTCAGTGTCAACTAAAAAAGATTAACAGAATTAAGACAGTCCAGACTGTTGAAAACTGAAATAATGCAAAAGAAAATTGTTTCCATGGGATTTATAATTGGACAGTGTGGAAAGAATATTATTCTTATAAAATATATATTAGCATTCAATTCTCACCTGCTCCTTTTCTGGTGATAACATCAAATTTTTCAGGAGTACTAACAATAACATGAGTTTCAGCGATTTGCTTTTTAGTTAATTGCATATCACCAGTCAATTCCTTTACAGTAACTCCTATTGAACTGAGCTTTTTACTAAAATTTGCAACCATTTCGGTTGCCAAAGCTTTCATAGGACTAACATAAATTATCTGAAATATCAATTAAACTGATTTGATTTTATCCAATTAATTGTGTTTGGAAAAAATTACCTTGAAATTGGAATGTTGTACAGTGTTATCAACCATATGTGCCTTTATCTGATGAACCATGGCAAGTAATGCTATGTTTGTTTTTCCAGCACCAGTAGGGGCACAAATAAGCAAATTTTCATTTGTATTATATGCCACAGGAAATACTTCTGATTGTATTCTATTGAATTTTTCTATATCTTTGAAAACCAGTTGACCGGTTACATCCAAGTCTTTCACTTGGACCAATCTGAAATCGTCCTTATAGTTTTTTAAATTATCAGCTGGAATACTGATTTCAGTGTAAAGATTAGTTTTTTTTTGTACAGCATTTTCTGGTAATTTTATTGTTGAACCTTTGTGGATAGCTGAAACAGCATGAATTCATCGTAACTCTTCTTTCCAAAACTGAAACTAAAAGAAGAAAATAGTTAAAGAGGCACTTACTCGCAAATTTTGTAAATTTATTGTCGTATACATGGGGGTAAGTTTCGGTGACCTCAGGAATTCTTCTGAACAGAGGCCTCATTTGTTCTGCTCTCAAATCATCGGATATACTTAAATATAAATTTTGAAATGAATAAACTATTAGACATTTGCAATGAATCCCTCAGATTATACAGACCTTTCTACTTCATCAGAGAATTTTCCACGATCTTTTTTCTCCAGTTTTCTCTTTCTCTTAGCTAAATTTTTCTCTTCCTCACTTTGAACAATAACTTGACTAGCAAGAGCTGGGGTGTTCTTCATCTGATTTCTCCTAGAAATATATTTTTTAACTGTTTCTGAAACATAAAGATACCCAAATGAGTCAACAGTGCAATTGTGTAATCAAATTTTCTTACTTACCATCATCAAAAGGAGATGAGAAATCAATGTCAGAATACCTATGCTCGACAATTTCTGTTATAAAATCAAAAACTTCACACCCTAAGGTATCTAGGAGATCATTGAATAATTCCTCTTTGGTTTTATCTGAATCAAGGGATTGGGCAATGTGGCTCACAAAGTCTTCATATTTTGAAAAAACTGATATTTTGCTCCTATATAATTCGAATTTCTCAAAGAGTGGATACTTTGTAGTTTCAATTTTATTAGAAGCAGGTTTATCCTGAACATATTTAAACAAATTTTCTATTTTATGAGTCTCTTTTTTTTCGACTTTGAATGTAATGGGAATTGAAAATAATGGTTCCTGGAACTTTTTGATTTTCTCAATTTCCAAGTTTCTGTCCAAGGGTTTATGATTATCACAAAATAAATCCATAGGGATGTTATTCATTATGTAATCAACATCCTGAAATAACACGAATTAGTACAGATATTCGAAAGAAAAAAAGTTGGATCGTTACCTCTGTGAATTTAGTCCTGATGTTACTTGGAAATCGAAACAAAATTTTATTCAATACACTTGTATAATTTGTTCGGTTTTTCAAAAGGAGAACAATGAAGTCTATCAAAATATCCTCCGAAATATCTTCGGAGTCCTTCATTATGTACATTTGCATATAGTATTTAATATCTTCTAAAAGGATTAAACATTCATCACCATTTTCCGAAACCAACTCGAAGTAGAGTTGTAGGGTAGAAAACAAATGCCTGAAATGAATTATAATAAATTTAATTAGAAACAGGTACATCTTGCCGATTAGTGCTACCTTTTTATAGAGGTATTATGGGTTGAATGGTCTGTAAAGCAGGAATGTAAATCTTCGAAAAATCCGGATGGAAGTTTTGCCATGTTTGCTTTATTTTGTGAACTTATTCACAATGCTTCAACTCAGTTTTGGATAATACGTTACCCAATATTGTACACATTCATGTTTTGTTGTCAAATTGACAAATTGAGGTTAGCTCAGACTCGAAGGTCAAGTAGGTCAAAAAGGCTCATCATTTTCACTACTCGCCCCGTCAGATTAACACCTCGTATTTGTAAAAAAAACACTGAATATATTGTTAAAATAAATTTTTAGCTTGAAATCTGAAACAGCATTATCTTGTTTGAATAAAAATTGTTCAAATTGAATTATCTGGAACAATGAACCCCCAAATTTTATGCTACTACATAATCTTATAACAAGAAGAAGAATAATAACAAATAAACGGCTACTGTCAAACATTTCAGAACACCTCAATTTTGTTTGTGTCTTGTGTGTATAATTTCTTTGGGGTTAGAATTGTTAAAGTAGATGAGGAATGTTTATTTCATGAATTATGATAATGGAACGGAAAATAAAATTAAAAACATTAAATAACCACATAACATGTAAAATTTGTAGGGGCTATTTAATTGACGCTACAACTGTTACAGAATGTCTTCACACATGTAAGTTTGTTTTCATAATTTTTCTACTCTACTTAAACAAACTTCTTTTCAGTCTGCAAGAGCTGTTTGGTTAAACATTTGGAAGAAAATAATACATGCCCAACTTGTAATATAGTCATCCATCAATCACATCCTCTACAGTATATTAGTTTTGATAGGACTATGCAAGATATTGTTTATAAATTGGTGCCAGATTTGCAGAAAGGTGAGTGAAATGAAGGAATGATATTCTTGATTGAACCTCAGAAGTTGCTTTCTAGATGAAATAAACCGTGAAAGAGAATTCTATAGGCAAAGAGGCTTACCATGTCCGAAAGATATACCACAAAATTCTGGAGAAGCAGATGAAGACAAAACTGCTGAAAGCCATGGTGAATCTGATTATCATAGACAAGACGAACAAGTCAATGTTTGTCTTGAATGTAATAGTTCCAATCTAAAAACCTTAAAACGACGCTTTATCAGATGCTCAGCACAGGCTACAATTCTACACCTGAAGAAATTCGTTGCGAAGAAAGTTTTAAATGGAATGGAGAAGTATAGAGATGTGAGTACCTTTATCACTTTTTGAAATGCCAACATGAATGCTTCTTTTTATTCATTGTGCCTTCATAAATATTTCAGATCGATATCTTATGTAATGACGAGCTGTTAGGCAAAGATCATACGTTGAAATTTGTTTACGTGACAAGGTGGCGGTTTCAAAATCCTCCTTTGACGTTACAGTATCGCCCTAGAATTGATATTTGAAGACACTTTGGAAACGGCTTAACATTCACCTTCAATTATGACTTTTTATACGTACCTTTCAAGCTGTTTCCTCAACATCAGTGTTCTATATAAGTTCTAGGAATGGAAGCTAGGAATATTATGTTTGAAATAATGTTTTTGTCATTATTCATTCAGTGCACTTATAGGCTGCAATAGTCTTTTCTATCCTATGTAGGAGAAGAATATATTTGGTATATCTTATACAAAATTATTGTTCATAATAACTCCAACGATTTGTCAAAATCAGATGAGTTTCTGGGGACACACAATGAACAAACAGATTCCTGTATGTTTTGAATATTTTCTCAATTTTCAATATGGAACTTGAATCGCTAAGAGAAAATGGATTCACGTTATTAAATATGTCAAGTTTTTGGCCATTGAATATCCAGTTTGTAATTTCGAGCAATAACAACCATTTTGTATAGTCTAGATTTCACAGAATGCGTCATACTGAAAAATGAGATGATCGTAATAAATGTCATAGCCTATATCTTTCAATAATTGTTTTCTGTTTGTCCTCAGCGGCTATTTTTAATTGTTTTGTTGGAGTGATCTATTGTATTAGCAGATACATGAACATTATCATTTGACCCTATTTATCTTTCACTTTCCAACAATTTGAAATTTGTTGAATCGAAAAGATGAATGCAGAATGCATTGCAGCCTTTAAAAAAATCTGTTTCAATGATGATGCAAGATGCAATATTTTTGTGATAAAAATTTAGAAGTATTGATTTATTATATCTAATTTATTCTACCTTGTAATTAGTAATGTCCAAATTTCAAGCATAATATTTTATGGAGTCATGGATCAAATAAGACTGCTACTCAATAGGGAAGTACTCAATTACCCAAAAAACATATTCTTGACGACGTTATTAAAGGAGGTACTTCGGTAACTTAGAAAGCTCTCATCACATTATAAGCAATGAAGTTCTTTGTGACATAACTAGTCCAAAGACGCTGTGTTTTAGATTATAATTACAGAATCAATTATGAACACTTTGGCTCATTTTTACAATGATGCAATGTGCAAAGTCTTCCAATTAAGAATGGATTTTGGGCTCTTTTTTAGTCGATCTGAAGGTTCTATTGAATTAATGAACAAGTGGTTGTTTATTCTACGAGGTACAAGATTTTGCTCGATACTGTTGTACTTCTACTGGGACATCTTGTAGATAGAGACCTGTTATGAGCCCTCTGTCTAAATCAATCATGTATTCATTGTTTTTGTCTATTCTAGAAAGGACAAATGCTCCAAAAAGTACTACATTGATTTCCTTATTTTTCTCACAGTGGAATCATTTTTCAGATAATTGATATCTTTAATTCATTTCTATTTACATTTTTTCAATCACTTCAAGTTAGTGGCTATTTTTTCTGTTGTAATTGGATGATAATTTTTTGGCATTATTCTGGAAAGAACAAGGTTTTATCACTCTCCTCAATTGTGTATATTATCCAACCCTAGGTTCAATTGAAAGACCCTACTGGAAAAAGTTTATTTGGGGTTTTGTTTAGATAATTGTTGAGAAGCAAGTTGTGCAGTTGTGTATGCAGTCAGGATGCTTGTACATTTCATATTAGAGAATAATGTTTGATTCATGACAACAGGACATTTCTAAATGATCTATATTCATTTCAATCTTGCTATGAACAAATAGTACAAATTCTATAACCATATATTTTTATTGACATACAAGTACATATTCTTAATACTTCTTTAAAGTAGAGTTTTATTCTGCAGCTCCAACTGATTTGATGTTGTGAATTTTTGTAAACGATGTAGATATATCTTGTTCACAAGGGGTTTTCTCGAAAAAAAAAATGATCGGTTTTTTTAGAGCTGCTCTGATGCGATGCTGTTAAACTTGATTTAGAATAATGCAATAGTCCTATGGTTGAGTGGACAGTTATTGTAAAATTTTCAAAATATATTAAAATTCATAACTAGAGAAAAAATATTTATATTGAATCCATGTGCCTATTGCTGATTTAGAAAAGTACGAGTAACTAAGTCTCAAAACGTTCAATTAAAACCATTAAATTCAGCAGCTCAATATAGAAAATCGATTATTACCTCAATATACCTAGTGTGCGACAATTATTCATTCTGTTGTTGGAACTGTTTTTTCTTTAATTCTGCGTTTTACCGCAGAAATGTTTGCTTGTTATAAAAACATTCCAGACACAAATCGAAGCAATACAAGGCATTGTCCGCCAGAAAGAATTCTTCGAATACTTTTCTGTATATTCAGATTATTCAGAGCCGTTTTAGAAATATTAGTCTGTTGAGTATAATGCGTCGATATTTGTATTTCAATAATTGTTAGTTTTGAATATACGGACAGGTATTCTCAAGAATTTGAAACGAAAGAACATAATATACCTCAGTATGAAGTTTATATAATATATATACTTATATATTATACAAAATGAAATCAAAATTTGATTGTGTATTTCATGGACATGAATAAATTAGGTTTAGGTCATATTAAATGGGTATGAAGCAAATAAAAACTGGAGAAACAATCTATACAATCCTAAACCTAAATACGTAGTAGTTTGTAATTTTATTGTAAAACCAAATTCGCCTGATTTATTTTCGTTATACTCACATATCAAAAATATCTTAATTCCGCAAATCTAAGTTTGACCAAAAATGACTGAAGGCAACCCTAAACAAATTCAATGTTGAGGAGAAGATATGACTGCGTGTTCAAGTGCTACTTCATATTGTATTATATACCAAACTCTTCTATCATAGACCTTCCATTTGAACTCATAGACGATTTTCTCCTTATTTTGAGATGTTTGTCAGTAATGTACTGAAAATATTTCATTGTGGGAATATTTCTTGCAAAATATACTTTCAAACTGCAGTTAAGGCTTCATATTTTGAAATTTCAACAATTTTCTTACCACCGATCTATAGTCCCTTTAATGAAAGACATTGTACAAATTTAATTTTTTTCTTTTCACACAGACCTCATAACTTATAATTAATGCAACTTGAGTCATAAACAAGATATTAGATGTCTGTGTGGTGAGAATTTGACTTACTCAAGTATTGAATATTGTCACAATCATTAATAAGTCTAGGTTTAACTAGGCTTGTTGCTTATTAGCTATAAACTTCAATATTCTTCAATTTCATTGAAGAAGAAACAGAGATACAAAGTTTTGATATTTTTCTGCCTACAAGTATGGTTGGTAAGTCTAAAAAAACACGTGTATTACTCTTGAATATTTATTGATTTATTTGATCTCTGGAATTTTCTTAAGTCATGCATTATGTTAAGTTGTATTATTATGCTTCCTATATATGATTTTTTAGAATAATTTTTTAATATTTAAAATATTTTAGTCACAAATTTATTTAATTTTTGTTGTATGTATTAACGCTAATATTTCAAATTGACATTTGTTGTAAAATTTGAATTTTGTAAATTGTAAATAGAAAGAATGATACCTCATTGATGACGGGAAATAAGAAATTGGATGAAAATATTTTTCATTATTTCGATATTTGTAATATTTTGATAAAGGTGTATATTTGAATGTCAGCTCAATTTGTTTTGGTGTTTTTTTACAGTTTTATATATTTTGTTCGAATATATTTTACAAGTCTTTATAAAGGTCAGCTTTTTATAAGATCATAAGTAGTATTATTTCATAAGTGTTCCATTCCAACTGAACAAATCTTATTCCCAGATTAATTCAAATTGTATTATATTTATTCCACTTTCTCTAGTATACTACTCTTGAAAGATAAACAGCTCTCAGTCATTTCACATCATGCAATTTAATCCTAGATTCAAGGATGAACACACCAATAATTGAATTTGTATGAAACAAGAGGTAATAATAAATTTTTACAGTAACATCATTCTTTCTTTAATAGGAATTCAAACTTCACAAATACTGTATTATTCCAGAATTGATTGAAGAAATTCAGTGTGAAAAAAGTCGAAATGCAAAACAATTCCAGCAGAAAGTTATTTATTCAGAACTACAAAGAATTATTCATAACAAAACAATTAAAGCAAAATTGACATGCAACACCAGTAAAAAATATTATTTCTTCGATTTATTTTGTTTTTTTCCTCCATTTTTCCTTGGTGGAGCTGTGATTGGGGGGGGAGGTTCAGATGAAGAGACTGTGGATGTTGAAGTAACAGTTGGAGATAGGGGAGAAATAGGTTCTGCAGGTGCAGATGCTAATGTTTTTGGTTCTGCAGCTTCCATTGTGGGAGGAGGAGAAACCTTTCCAAGAGGGCTAGCCTTTTCGGTTAGAGAGGGGGATTTTTCAAGTGGGTGTGAAATTTTTTCTGAAGATATTTGTTCTGTTTCAGAAGCTTCCGTAGGGGCAGAAGCCTTTACTAATGGACAAGAAGTTTTTTCTGAAACTGTGCTTTGTTCTGTGGAAGGAATACTCTGAGATGTAGGCGTATCCATTTTAGGAGCCTTTTCTGTGGGACTGTTTCCTTCAAGGAAGGTGTCTCTCCTATTGGCGGAGACTTTTTTGTGGACAAACAGCTATTTCCGGAGAGACTTGCTCTGCTGGAAGAGATTCTTGTTGTATCGAAGCTGGAGCTACTTGTGTTTTTTCAGTAGGAGGGATATTTTGGGGTTCAGATATTTTCTCTGCGGGAATATCTTGTTTTGAGTCTTTAGGTTTGGAAGGTACTGAAGGACTAGATGGAACTTCTCCTGATCCCACCTGCTCTACTGATAACACTTTTGGGGATTCCGAAGACAATTCTTTTTCAGAAGGGGGCATCACTTCAGCGGTAATAGGTTTTGTAAGGGGAACCTCTGCTTTAGAAGTCTCCTCAGTTGAAGGCAAACTTTCAGATGGAGCTTTTTGGACGGATACATTATCAATAATTTCAGAACTGCCTTGTACAATTGACTTAATTTCAGTTTTGCTAGGCTCAACGGGTTTAGATTTGCACGAATCTTCCGGAGATGTAACATTTTTGGAAGGTATTTGCTCAGCAGTCTTGGATGTTGTATCTTCACCTGTGGATACATGTTCTGTTGGTACCTGTTCAATTACCTTAGACATGTCTTCAGTCGTGGACGGTTCAACAGTTTTGGAAATAGCTATCTCTGCTGATGGACTGGTCTTTTCTGTTAGAATATTATCAGTAGGAATAGGAACAGATTTAGATTCAGGAGTTTCTTCTGGTAAAATTGGTTTCGCAGCAACTGCCTCGACTTCTGGAGTTGCAATTTTTCGGGACTAGAAGCAACTGATATTGCTGTGATAGGCTCTTTCTCCACTGGTGAAGGTAAAGGAATAGCAACTGAGGTATCTTTTTCTTGGATTTTGACAGCGCTTTGCGTGTCAGTTGAACGTGGTACCTCTTGAGACGCAGAAACTACATCTTCTTTAACTGTTGGACAGGTTTCTTGCTGTGGAGATGGTAATACTAAATCGTCGGGTTTTATCTGAGAATTTTCGCCTTCATTTTCTGTAAAATATTTCCAATGTATGTGGAGGTTTATATTTCAATAATATGTAATATTTCCTTCGGTTAGAAAAGCTCCTTGGGATAACATGCTACCTGTCTGAAGGTTCCATCACATTAAGATTTACTCGACAATAATTATACATACAATATTGTGGAAATTAATTGATGATCATGGGCAATTGTGAAACTATCGTCATTTTCAATAGCAAAGATGTCCAGTAACTCCTTTTACTCGCTTTAATGAAACTAAATTTTGTAAATTCCCCAAGATAACAGAGAAAGCACTATTTGCTCTGAATCTTACTGAGTATTTATAAACAATTTACAGATTGTTATTCAGAATAGAGTGCATTACAATCGCCATAACATATCGAGTAAAACCAGTTACATTGAAGTGCCAAGGGACATTTTTCCTATCCCAAGAGTAATGATAGTATCAGTTTTGCCATCATAATTGGTACAGTATTGAAAATAGTTGTTTTATACGTATTAAACCTCTTTGTTCGGTCTTCCATCAATAATGTTTCTTAATGTAATCCTTCATGCGATTTCAACATGGTAATAATGCAGGTGTTAATCAGCGGTAACCCTCAAAAATTTTCTATTAAAAAAAAAACCATGGAACGAGACCAACAATTATGTTTAGAAGTGAATTGAATTTTTGTTGTTTCTAGGCGAGTTTAAAATGAGAGATAATCGAAACGAAATATGTATTGAAAAAATATAAATAAACAATTGATTATATCCACTAAATTGTCTCAGGAGTTTTCGAACTGGTAGACTTATCGGTTATGAGTTTTTTGGCAACTTGTCCATTTCCTTGTTGATTCTTTTCCAGAGTAACTTTGGGCCGGGGCTTTGTTAAGTCTAAAGCAACGTGTTAAAAAAAACTTAATTAAACCAATGCAGGATATACTGAGGACGTTACGAAAAACAATACAGGAAGAAAAGCGTGAAATAACAAAACATTTATTCGAAAAAAAAAACAAAAAACATGCAACAATGGGACATCAAAATGGCAGTGAATCAACAGACACTCAAGGATGAACAAAAATTCAAGTAGACACACCTTGAGAACCTCTGGCGAGTGTTTCACAGATTTTACTCCAAATGTTGTCGAAGGAATCTCTGCCAAGGTAGTCTATGTTACCTTGTTCCCAGTTTTGTCTCCTCAGACTATCTTCAAGTGCTTCTTGTTCTGGAGTCCTTTGTTGACCAAGAGTTAATTTGGCAAAAGCTCCAGCTAGCCCAGACTGGAAACAGAAAAATTAAACAATGTACTTTCGACTCAGAATCAAATTTTCTTTCTGAAGTAACGAAATGTACAACACAAAATGTGACGGTAGAACATATACAGTATCTGAAGTGATATGATTTGGTGAAAAGGGTAGATTTTTTCTAGCTGAAAGGGGGTTACTTACTTCTTGTGTATCATTATCCACCTCGCACGGCACATTGTCGCTATCTTCTTCTGGCTGGTACTTACTTGGGATATGGGAAATGGGTGAAGGGATTTCATCGGGACTTATTTCTTTGGTTTCATTTGAGGTAGCTGCAGGAAGATTTGAATGACTAGAATTGTTTTCTGAGATAGGAGTCTCGGAAAATGTAGGAATTGCACTTATAGTATTTTCTTGAGGACTGAAAGGAACTGGAAAACTTGTTAGAGATTCTTGGACAAAATTGACATTGGGAATTTCCTCAGTTCTCTCATAATTTTCGGAAACCCTACTCTCGAAAAGAACTTGCTCTTTCGGACACAACTCCGAAAATTGTTCAATACAGCATTGGTCATTATGAGAATATTTCGAGCTAGATGAACTGTCATCATTTTGATCGACAACAGGTTCGTCAAGAAAATGATTTGAACAATCTGTACAGGAATTATCGCTAGCAACAGGATTTAATGCAATTGTATTATGAGATTCTAAAGGCTCATGTGAATGTAACGTTACATTCAATTGATTTCTATCATATTCTTCCCATGGATCCCAAACAGTCGGTTTTTCGTTTGTGCAAACAGAGGAAACAGGAGATTCGGTTTTGGGAAGTTCAGGAGGTTGGCCAGGATATCTTGCCGATTCGGGGTCAGATGGATAGCTCGAAATCTGAATAAACACAAGCATGCAAAAAAAATGCAAATCAGTAATATGCAAAAAAAATGCTCGAAAAAGCTATAAAAAACAGGCCATGCTCAAAGAACTCACAATACAAAGGCATTAAAGCATTTAGTTGCATTGGATATAAGGACTCGTATACGCTGGGATTTATTAACGGATCAAACATTCAACTTTGAAATAAATTCACAATTCATGAATATATTGTACAATGAAGATGAACTGTTTGCAGTTCAACAATTCGCTTCACTCGTTCAAAATTGATTTTATCTTCGAACAGTCATGATATATTATATGCTTACGTATATTCTTACAATAGCTTATATGTTTTACTCAACCGTAGCATTTCTATGAGGTTTAAACTAAATGAATTCATTACAAATTGAGATTTTCTTTCGAAATAAAAGGTTAGTTTCAATCACAACGTACATGCAAGTAAACAAAAAATTATTTCATCAAAGAAACGTGCTCAAATAGAAAAAACTTATATGCATCAACATTCGTATTATTTCAGTCTTGAAAACATAAGAAGGAAATGATCTTACTCACTTTTCACAACATAATTCTTGGTATGGATGGTTTAATAGATGTTAGAATGACTTACCTTCTGACTAACTTTAATTTACCAAATGTTGAATCCCGAATAATTTAAAATGTACTGGTTCATAAATAATAATTTAAAGATGTTACACTTATTTCATTGAAGTGTTGAAGTTCCCGAAATAGATAGATAACGCCCAAGAACTGGTAGAAAAAAGAACTCACCATGTCTGGAGTTAAATTTGGGTGGATCATGCTACAAAATATATTCCACCATTTCTGCAAGATTGGTTCAAGATGTCCCAAATCTCTACTCGGACGAACCTTTTTCGTTTGTGTGTCGAAATATTGTAACCAAGGCTTGGCGTTGCCGATAAAATGTATTATTTTCACATCTTTGCCAAATCTGAAATCGGACAATTCAATATTTGCCTGAGAAGAAAGCGTGGGATGTGAAACTTACTGCTTGAAAGCTGGTAAATAGGAGTAGAAAGCTGTTGAACAAACATTATAAATAAATGGTAGATGTTTACTGATA